>JMFS01066275.1:0-72136 GCA_000699545.1 Podiceps cristatus | reverse complement strand
CCCAGACCTTTCTATGATTCTATGATTATCCCCTTATTAATTTTACAGGGGCAAATAGTAGCTACTTCTGTTAACAGCTGTATCCTGAAGTAGTGTTATATCTGATGTCAACGCTTTTCTTTTCAGACAAGAAATCATAGAGCAGCTGCTGTCTAATATTTTTCATAAAGAAAAAAATGAATCTGCAATAGTCAGTGCAATCCAAATACTATTGACCTTACTTGAGACAAGACGACAGACGTAAGTGTTCTTATTTTGCATAAATTATGCCGGCATAATTTAACTAAACTACTGTTCAGCAATAGCAAGTATCTTCCATGTACTTATGACTGAACAATTTTGGTATGCTGTTGTAGCTGAAAAAGTAAAACAGCAAACTGAATGTTCTGATTTAGGCTAGGACAGAGCTAGTTTTGTGCTCCTGTGTGTTGGATTTAGTGTGTGAAGAACGGTGCCAGCACGCTGCTGGGGTTGGTTGTTGCCGAATGATCAAGGAC
The DNA here is from genome assembly GCA_000699545.1 of Podiceps cristatus. Taxonomy (NCBI): domain Eukaryota; kingdom Metazoa; phylum Chordata; class Aves; order Podicipediformes; family Podicipedidae; genus Podiceps; species Podiceps cristatus. The sequence goes on along the minus strand of JMFS01066275.1, from coordinate 71,639 downwards.
ATCTTGCAGTTTCCGAGGCTTTGCTAGTGTGCAGGTGCAAAAAACTTCAGAGAAGTATAGCAGGTATAGCTGGTCCAAAGTGGCCAAAGAGTATTCCATACCATAGACGTCATGCCCAGTATAAGTGGGTGTTGGCCAGTGGCCTCCTTCATGTTCTGTTCATGTTCCCTTCTTTTCTTTCTTGTTCCCTTATTTTCCATTTTTTTTCTTTTAATTTGTTTGGGCCTGTTCATTTGTTCATTTGCCTGTTTGTTCCCTCACTCTCTCTGGAACTTGCTGTTCTGGGATGGCTGTGGGGGAATATCCCTGCTCCCTGGCTGCTGCTGGGGACGGGCTGTGTCAGTTGTTGGGTGGTGAGAAGTTGTGCATCACTTGTCTTATATATTCTATTATACTTATTTATTATTACTAGATTTTATCCTTTGCTGTCCTGGTGAGCTGTTTTTATATCAACCTGCAGGCACTTTCGTGCTTGCTCTCCCACTTGCTCGCTCTCACTCCCTCTCTCTCTGATATTCTTCTCCCCACTGCACTGGGGAGGGGGGCAGTCAGTGAGCAGCTGTGTGGTATTCAGTTAGCATCTGGGGTTAAACCATGACACCAAGTGATTTCAGTTGGCATTACTACGCTTTTGCCAAATGACTGGGCTTTCTGCAGTTTTTTCTAGAAGCTAGTTTAAGTGCCACTTCACAGATTAGTCTAATTGCATTTCATCAATTTGTTTCTGGATACAAGGAATTGAGTAAATATGTACAGTGCAGTAAGTATTGACTTTTTAATAAGTTACTTGGAATTTTATCACAACTTCACTTTGAGGAAACCGTTGAAGAGATCTCTGTGGTATCTTGAACTTGTTTATGTTGCTCAGGATAAATGAGTGAAGCTCTTTGTCTGCCTCTAAAGAGGAACTAGAACAGCTGTAATGTTTAGTCTCAAAACCGTATGGAGATTTCAAGCAAAATAAACGAAAAATATTAGGGCTAGCTAGTGTCTGGAAAAATCTCATTCAACCATTACTTCACACTTAATTTGTAATCCAATTTGTAACTTATTTATAACATGTTTTTAGTTGTCTCTTCATTCTTTTCATATGCCTTCAGGACTGTAACACACTCAAAATCATACCTTAAAGATGTTTTACAACTACTTTTGATATTAATTATCAGATTTCACTTGTGTGTGTTTTAGATTTGAAGGCCATATAGAGATCTGTCCTCCAGGTATGAGCAATTCAACGTATTTGGTCAACAAAAGTGTTTTAGAAGCCATAAAAGCACGACTTGCATCCTTCCATGAACTCCTACTTGAGCCTCCAAAAGTAAGTGAAACCTTGCGTTACCAAATTAATTGGAACAAGACTGTTGCTATGTGACTGTATTTCAGGCAGGTTATAATAACAAACAAACGGAACTCAGTTTGACAACTTTTGGGCAACTGCCCATGTTCCTTCCCAGCCTGTTGTGAGCTTTGCTGTTCGTTATTGTTGTCCCTGAGCCAGTGAGTTGTGCTAATTGATATGCTTTTCCAGCTTAAACTTTAATTGGCAGAATAGCCTTGAAGCAATTACATCTTTCTGAAAGCAATAAACAGAGATTTGCTATATGTTCTCAAGGTGGGTCCTGTTTTGTGCTTGGAAATCCTGTCTGGATAGGAAACATGGGCCTTGAGTGCCTCAGTTGTTCGGAACCTTGGCATGGCTGATGTGAGGGCTGCACAATTCCTCTAGGCTTGCCCAGGACCCAAGTAGACCAGCTCTGTGGCATGCCCCCTGCACTCTAGGCACGTTAAATTCTTTCGGCTTTTTAACTGATTTAAGCAACTTATCTATGTCATGCTGTTGCAAAAGATAAATACAAGATGTTTAAATAGAGGATTTACCTATGATCCATTTCTATTTTTCCATGCAAACTTTCACTGGCAGAATTTCAGTTGGAGCACTGCACTCTGAACTGGGTGCCACAGTCCGTAAGAGAGAAAGACCTTGGGGCCAAAGTTAAAATAAAGACCAGAGGTGTATAAAATACCAGATTGGGGAGAGGGATGTCAAGGTACTGTTAAAGTTTATTTTAGCCTGGAGAAGATGAGACCTCAAGACTTGCAAGTTCAGGAGAGGTAATAAAATGCAAAAAACCTGTCTTTATTGCAAAGAATCTTTATTGCAACAACATGGCAAGATAAAAGCCTATATTGCAGTAAAAGTGGCGTCACATAAGATACTTGGGTATTTTCAGATAATTGGACATACTTAGCATTTGAACAAGTCATCTAGTGAAGTTATTGAATCTGTTGCTCATTTTGAGCACTAGCTAAATGAGCATCCTTAGATTTTCCCTTATGTAAGGACTGGACTAAATGAACTACCAGAATGTCAGTCGTATTTTTTTCTGATGCATGGGCGGTGCTGGTGCATCCAGTGTTGCAGAAGGCAGCAGGGTTCTCTCTGTCAAAATGTGTTTGTGCCTTAAGATAGGAAGACATTTTCATTACGAATTCCCTGATCGTTGCATGTTTGGTACTAGATTTTTAGCTCTTACAACAGCTAATACCAGATTTTTCTTATTGACTGGCACTTAGTTTAACAAACCAGAACTGTTGTCGCATAACAACTAAAATTTCAGTGTAAGAACCATGAGGCTTAATGATTGTAACACAAAAACCCATTAGCGCATGGAAGGACATTCTTGCTGTGTTGGAAGTGACTCCTTCAAAGATGACCAATGGAGTTTGTTTGTGTATAATGTTAGAATAAGACAGCAGAGAAGCTTGTTGCTTAACAAAATTCTTTTCAAGTATACGAAGCTGGGGTTGTTGAGGCGTTATAATATATTTAGAGACTGTCCACCTACCTCTTTTGAGTATATTGTAGCAATGTACACACTGTACCTGTAAATGGATTAACCAGTGAGAAGCACTTCCTAGGAAGTATCTCCCAATTCCTTTAAAGGTTGGGTTAGAATACTTCTACTTTGAGATCCTGTCTGTAGATAAAAATTTTTACAGTGTTGGTTTCATGTGGCTGATTTTAGTGCTTCCTGTCTATAGACTTAAAGCAAGCTGTAGTGTTCAGAACTAAAAATTGCTTTTTTTGCAGGGTGAAGGTAAGACTGTTGCTCGAGGACTGATTGTATGTTTTTTTTAAGCACTATTCTGTCGTTGTGCGTAGTAATGCTGTTTTTTTAAAGATATTTTAATGTATGTGCCTTTTTCAGAAAAGTGTCATGAAGACAACCTGGGGTGTATTGGATCCACCTGTGGGAAACACACGTTTAAATGTGATTAGATTAATATCTAGCCTTTTACAGACCAATACAAGCAGTGTGAATCAGGAGCTTATAGAGCTTAACAGCATAGGAGTCATACTGGTAAGAACTTTGTGCTGCAGCCTTTATCTTTATGGATTCTGTTAAGATCTTGTATGTTTTTTCTGTCACTGCAGCTAATTTGTAGTATGTTTTCCTGCCTACCTTTTCAGCCTGTCTGTGGCTTTTATTGCACCATTTAAGAACTTTTATATTGGATTTTACTGTTAAATTCATCTGTCTGAAGTCTGTGTTTTCCTCTGATCACTTGAATGTTTCTTACTCTCTACACCTTCGTAAATATATCAAGTGGTTTTTTTAACAAATTTAGGAATAAGTTGTTACTTGAAAACCCTTTTCCTCTCTTAGTAGTATATGGCACACCAATGGTATCTCAGCACTGTCCTGTAAAGGGACAGCTGTTCTTGGTAGCTTGTATGCCTTCAAACCTCAAAGCAAAATGTTGTACAACAAACTTCCAGTTAGTTAACTCACTGCTTTTTGCTGATGTGGAATGTGTAGAGTACTTCCTACCTCATGCTTCAGCTGTAGCGTGCCATACTCTTTGTGTTTATGTTGACCAAAAAATTCAAATGTTGATATCAGTTAAAAAATAACTAGCAAACCATACTAAACTTGTATTACAGTTTCTGAATACAATATATAAACTTCTGCTTTGAAGCAGGCAGTTGCAAACTGCAAAGTGTAAATGTTTTCTCTGCCCCAAATTATTTTAGTCTAAAATCCTTTTTTCCTTCAACTAAATAATACAGCTATGGTTATAATGTCTTCAGTTCTGCAGAGAACTTGAGATGGACTTTGCAGACAGGTGCTAACTTCACAGTAACTGAAGTTTTTCCTACATGCTTTGTTTAAGAGAATGTACATGCTATGAACACTTTCATGTTCTTATAAGCAGATAATTTTGAAAACTAAATTCAATGAGGTTTGAACGTGCTCTTCTGTTGCAGGTTTTATATAAGAAAAAAAAATTATAGCCATATAAACTACTTGGTGCTTCATGCTGGTTGTTGAAACAGCACATCCTTTACTGTGCACACTTGACTGTTAGAGAAAGTAATTGTCTGGTTCTAGTAGCGTATATTTATGGGAGGATGTCATTAGTTTAGGTGAGACTTAAATTGATTGATAATATTCCCATTGCTGCACATATTTTCATAACTAATTCCATTTTACCAGTGACAGCAATCATTTGAGTTTTGCAGTAAAAAGCAGTAGAAAATCACAGGGCATAAAGCTTGAAAAAAAAGTTCCTATGTTTAAGAGGAAAAACGTGGAGAACCAGGAACATGACCAGATGAACACAGTTTATTGTATCTCAACCTCAGTATTTATCTGTCTTGTGTAAGGCGTTTAATAATCTTAAACTGCATCTAGCTTATCTGAGGTAGCCTTCTGTAACAGAAGAATAAAATTAGTAGATGACAAGTTCAAAACAGGTAGATAGGATTTTGTGAGGAATCTGACTGAAGTGAGGAGCACTTTATAAACAGTATTGTAGATACTGGAAGGTTAAGAGAACTCAAAAAAAGAGAAATCTCTCAAGGGCTACTAAGGTCATAAATAACACTTCTGAATTTTGACTCGCTGGGCTGCAGCTAGCGGAAGGAATCAAAGTGGGGAGTGTCATTCCTCCCTGTCTTTGAAAGTGCATTATTGGTTATCCCCAGGATGAATCCACTTACAGTTGAGTTCTTGTTCTGCTCCAGTCCCTGTGTTCAGATAATAGCAAGCACAAGAATTAACTTTTTAGTAGGTCACAAATTTTCTCTTGCACAATAATACTTATTGTGGAACTTAAAGAATTTGTTTCAGTTTAGTCATTCAGATCACTTGCTGGGATGACACTGTTGGTTACGTTTAATGAAAAGACCTTGATTTGCATAAACCTTGTTGAATTTGTTTTTCAGGACATGTTCTTTAAGTATACATGGAATAACTTTTTGCATACTCAAGTAGAAATCTGTATTGCATTGATTCTTGCAAGTCCTCTTGAAAGCACAGAAAATGGCACAATTACAGATCAGGATTCCACTGGGGACAATCTCTTACTGAAACACGTAAGTTGTGGTTTTTTGGGAATCTAATGAATTTTCCTGTCTCCAGGCTATTGTAGGAGTTACTCTTACATAAAATATACCCAAATTTTACTTTATTTATAGAATGAACAGGAATATTTTTCTGTGTTTCCTTAAAATATCAGTTCAGGGTGTTAAAACTCAAAGCGCCATAGGGTAGATTTTTGCTGCCCCAAAGCGAGCATGTGTGCAGAGCATTTATTTTCCTTGAGGAAGGTGTTCCTCTTACTTTCAAGAATTGAAGTTGCTATTTCAATAGCTTTATGCTACTGCAACTTAGCAGCTATAAAGAGAAGGCTTAATGTAGGTTTAACTTTTAGTTTTCCGGTTGGGATGTGACTGCAGCTTCTGAACTTTAAACCCTTTAATGAAAGTGTTTTTCCTGAACCTGAAATTAGTTGTCTTGTAAGACTTTATTATGCAGTTTAACAAAATACTAGTGTTCCATTTTACTGCTGCTAAGAATATTTTGCTTTTTTTGATAGCTCTTCCTTAAGTGCCAATTAATAGAACGAATACTTGAAGCATGGGAGATGAATGAGAAGAAACAGTGAGTAACTAGTTTTCTTATTCCATGCAATTGTGTGCATAAGACTTGAACTGTGAAATGAATGTACGACCAATTCATAATTCATCTGGCCAGTTCTAAAAATGTTTGTATGTTAATATTGGGATTAAAGCTTTCTCTCATACTACTTTTTGATAACATTCTAATGCTTTTTCCTATGACCATTTGAGAATACAATAGCTTGTTCTTCTTGCCATGTATAAGATATTACTATGATCTTTAAAGTCTACCCATCTTCAAATACAGAAACATACCATAAATTTTGAGAGGACAAGAATACTCTTCTTTAGTAAGCAATTGAAAATTATTTATAAACATATCAAAGCATATTATTGGGGAGCAACAGATTGCTAAGTAGTAAAAGCCAAGTCCTCAGCAATGGAATACCTTGTGAAAGTATGTGTGTTTGAAAGGATGGAAGTTTCAAGTAGCTAACATTGTCTGAAACTGTGTTCATAGCAGGAGAAAAAAACCCTCAGTTTCCACCTGAAGTGGTAAAACAGCTCTCTGAAGGCTCACATGTTTGGCTCAGGAGATACAGAGTAGTAGATGTTAGAACTAACTTTTCGAAGTACTGAATTTTAGCTGACTGGGATAGTGATGCTGGTTTGTTGTTGTATTATTTGAGACAGTTCTACTCCCCAAAATATTCTTGTTCCTGTTTGATGCGAATCCGATAATAAATACATGGCTAATGTAACTGTGCCACCCTCTTCACCTGCCTTAACATCTTTATTTTCGGGTCAAAGAAAGGTAATGTGACTTAATTTGAATGTAGAAAGCATGCTCTCCTAAACATCATCTTCTATTTTATATCATATTCTCCTGAGGATATAGAGAATTGCCAACTTTATCAGCAGTTAGACTCTGATAGGAGAGAAGTACAAAAAGTGATTTCCATAGATCCAACCTAAAAATCTTCTTTGGTTGGATAAGAATGTTCTTGATCCAGTGTTTACCATATGGATGTAAATTAAGTACTTGGTCTTATGTTTGCAAACACCAATGTGGAAAATATTGTTGTAAACCTCAGACTGTGCTTTCATCTGGAAAGAATTGATTTTTATTTGTGAGAAACAAGGAGACTTGTAAATAGTTCACCCCTTTATCTAATTTTGTACAGATATGACTTTTGTACAGATATGACTACAGATATGAGGACAAGTCTTTAAGATGGTATAAAGGTATTTTTAGTTTAGCTGCTTCAGGAAATAGATTTTTTTTTAATATTCTTTTGAATTCTGTCATTTAATGTTACTTTGAGCAATTCTAGAAGCTTGAGGGTGACTGCTTTCTGCTAGTGAAAATCGAGCATCTAGCATAGTAAAAATCTGTTTGATTCACTGGGATTAATAAGCATTTTTTAACAGAAGATACAATCTTATTTTAGACTTTTTGGCTAGGCAATGACAAGTCAGTCCACTTGTCAAATACAAATGCTCTTTATAGCATATCCTGTATTAGAAATTACAACCTTTGCAATCATCGTGTGTTGCTTGTTTTGAATGTATTTGTTACCTAAGCAGTTGAGGAAATAAACAGGAATCTCTCTCTGAAGTTGTTCCTGTAACAATGTGATACTGTTTCATTCATGACATCTTGCATTGACGTAACTTTAATTTCAGTTACCTTCTGGGTTAGATGCTAATGGCAGAAAATAGCTCTTTGTGTTTGCATAACATAAGCTACTTCCTGAACTGCTGTCAGTTTACAGAGATTTCAGTCAAGTTCATGGGAGCTTTGACTAGCTGATTGAGTGGGTCTTTCTTGATCTTTTTCATTTTAAAAACCACAAAACCTTAAAAAGCTGACACAGCAAATACCTGGTTAGCTTACAGCTAAATGCTAGAAATTCACTCCAAGTCGGAGCTCTTGCTTTAGCTCTTTGGTCAGATCTAGAACAGTTCCAACTGATCACAGCTACTCTAAAAATTGGTAATTCCCGTTTCTGAAAAGCAGTTATGTCACAAAAAATATTCAGACTGCCTTGTAATTGTACTTTGTTATACACTTAAATGTCATTCCTAAACTTCAGGAAAGCAATGATCCTAACTTAAATTTCTGTTGATATGAAATGTAATGTTAAGAAACTCTGCAATACTAGAGCACAGTTAAGATTCAAGAATTTTTTTTCTCTTTTGGTCATGGACTCAAAGATCTGAGAGAATGTTCGGTGTATTGGGGTTTTGAAAAATACACTCAGCAACAGAAACTTCCTAAAATCTGTAGATATGTTGTTAATTTTGTCTTTATCTTGATAATGCTGTACATCTTTCTGTACATATGGAAATGTGAAAGCAGAAACAACCTGTTCAGATACTCTGCACTTCCTTCTTCATAGTTTACATGTTAAGTCTTCTAAACTGGCTCAGTGCAAACCAGTTGATATCTTAATTCCTGAGTATTTTTGTAAACCTTTGGTTTTAGGATGCAACTTTTCTGCTTAAGAACTCCTGAGGCTATTTGTCTTGTGTAAGTTACTGACTCTGGTAGAGTGTTTTATAACAAAAATAGAGTAGCACAGTTGCTCTGACTGTGGGCAGCTGAATTCCTTTTGTCTCTTGCAGGGCTGAAGGAGGAAGACGGCATGGCTATATGGGTCATCTGACAAGGATAGCAAACTGTATTGTGCATAGTACAGATAAGGGGCCAAACAGTACACTAGTCCAACAGCTCATTAAAGGTAATTTTAACAGTCTGAAGTCTGTCTTCATGGCTTTCACTATCAAATTTTGAGGAAACGAATCAAACACATTAAAAGCCAGCTGTGTGATAAAAAGAAAATATTTTTGTCACATTCAGTTTAAAACCAGCCATCTTTAAATATGCTTAAGTGTTTGTGGTTTGTTTTTTTTTTTTTTTTTTTTTTCCCCCACAGTATCAGAGCTCCCTGAAATAAGTGCAAAGAGATGCTGACCTGCTTAATTTGGATTTGTTTGCTAGGTGGAGTAATCCTTACGGATTTAGGAGAATGTATATGTTCTTTGCAGTACTTCTGGTAGAGCAGAAGAGAAAAATAAAAATTAAGTTATGTGCTATTGTTGATAGTATCACATTGGGGTGGGGTTTTTTTTGTTTTCTATGCTAGAGCTTCCAGAGGAGGTTAGAGAGCGATGGGAGACATTCTGCACAAGCTCCTTAGGAGAAACTAACAAGAGGAATACAGTGGACCTGGTAAGTAATGCTAGGTAAGGTATCAAAATCGCTGCTGTTTACTTGGGCCCCAGTTACTTTTTGTCAGCAGCACAGCCAGTCTTCCCAACTGCCATATACTTGTGTCAACAAGTACATCTAGTTACTGAGTTATGGAACTGATAATTCTTCAGTTTACTTTTCGACTAAAGGATATAATTAGTATTTTGTATGGGAATCTTGTAATAGCTGAGTTTGTATAGCTCATCCTAGACAATCACCAAGAAGGAAGGTTTCTTTACAACTTCAAGTTAGTATCCTTGAAAGCTCCTGTCTGCTTGAAGAGTACAAAATAAAGCTGCAGGAGCTGGTGTTAATTGCTTTATCTATAGTATGTAGAATCATAGAATCATAGAATGTTTTGGGTTGGAAGGGACCGCTAGCAGTCATCTAGTCCAACCCCCCTGCCGTGAGCAGGGACACCATTACCTAGATCAGGTTGCTCAGAGCCCCGTCCAACCTGGTCTGGAATGTTTCCAGGGATGGGGCATCTACCACCTCTCTGGGCAACCCGTTCCAGTGCCTCACCACCCTCATTGTAAAGAATTTTTTCCTTACATCTAATCTAAACCTCCCGTTTCAGCTTGGAACCATCACCCCTTTGTCCCTACTGAACAGATTCTCCCCCTCTTTCCTATAGGCCCCCTTTATGTACTGACAGGCCGCAATCAGGTCTCCCCGCAGCCTTCTCTTCTCCAGGCTGAACAAGCCCAACTCTCTCAGCCTGTCCTCACAGCAGAGCTGCTGCAGCCCTCGGATCATTCTTGTGGCCCTCCTCTGGACCTGCTCCAACAGCTCCATGTCCTTCTTGTGCTGAGGGCTCCAGAGCTGGACGCAGTATTCCAGGTGGGGTCTCAGCAGAGTAGAGAGGCAAAGTCACCTCCCTCGACCAGCTGGCCACGCTTCTCTTGATGCAGCCCAAGATACAGTTGGCCTTCTGGGCTGCCAGCGCACATTGCCGGCTCGTGTCGAGCTTTTCATCGATCAGTACCCCCAAGTCCCTCTCGGCAGGGCTGCTCTCAATCCTTTCCTCCATGTAGATGAGTCTGTGTAAGTTTAATGGGAAAGTGCTACTTGCATACCTCTGCTTGTGTTACTGTACACATGGCATAGTGATTACACTTTTAGAAAAGAGTTAAACTTAAGTATGAGGAGGTTTTGTATAATCATATTAAACATACAGTTTAAGAGTAATCACTTGGAGGCTGTTTCCAATGTCAACAGACCAATTAATGAATTTTAATATACCTGACTTCTCCAGGAATGCAATGCTTTGCAGGTGGCTTCATTAATTTGTGCTGGTGATATATTAATTCGGCTATAAGACTAATAGACTTAAAATTTGCCATTTCAACATAATATAGCAACTGCAACATAATGCTAAGGTGTGTGGCAATAGAAGCAATAGGAAATTCATCTGAAACTGCAACTTGTGGACAGGACCAAATAATGTACAGAATGTACTTTTTCTATAAGCCTGTGAATACAGAGAAGTTCATAGTGCTTGTAGAATAATGATATAAACCTCTTGTTAGAAACTGCTTCTTGGTCAAGGCCAAGAGAAGAGTCATCTAAAAAGGCAGAACTTTAAGTGGAATTTATAATTTAAGAACACTGTAATTGGCTCTTTAGATGTGTAATCATTTACTTGGTCATACTTCACGTAACGACAGTAAAACTTCATGTAAAACATCTCCATACTCCACAATATTCAGTTGAATAGAAATATGAAGCATTAAAACAAATTCTTGTATTTAAAATGCTATCTGGAAAATAAAGTGTCTTTCAATTTCTTAAGTTGCAGGTTTTGTTTCTGCTTGTGTGATCAATTCTCATGAGCCTTGGATTAGCATTTAGTTCAAAGATAAGCAGTAACAGACAGTACAGTGTGGTGTAGGACATACTAAAAGACTGATCTCATAGAAAGCTCATTTTGTTTACTGAGTCAGGTTTAAGTTATGGTTATTGTATGGGCGTATCCTGAAAGCACAGCCCCACACTGTCTTCCCAGTCATACTGTCCCCTGATATCCATGCTTTTGATCTGTGCTTTGGTCTCCATAGACCTATCCTCTCTATCTATAAACCTGGACAATTTGGTATGTCTGAGTGTTTGAACTCTTCTGTAAGTTAATGAAAGTGTCCTGGGTTAAAACAACAGCTTCTCAGAACTAATATTTATACCTGAAAAATTACATAACTAATTTAAAGTGCAGATTTTCAGTGTCCCCAGAGCAAGACCTTAAGCACACCTTTCTATGGGTTAGCCTTGTATTTATTGCTGGGTAGACGAGTAGACTTACTTGATTGAAGGTTTTCCTGGCCTAAGCAAGCTGTTGAGCACCATCTAGTCATGGGTGATACAATGATAGTTAAGTGCACAGTTTGTGACCTGAATTACAGAACTGTGGTTTACTGTTACACTTGAACTACTTCAGTCAGCTTACTGGATTTACTAAGCTCAGATGATATGATCTTTATGTGTATGCATACTCTTCTGATATGAAGATTGCTTGGAAAAAAAAAAAGTAAGTTAGCTGTGTGAAGGTTATGGAAATAACTGATCTTGTGAGTACTTTCAATGCTTCAGTCATTTAGTGCTCAACAAAGAGCTCTTTTACTATAATGGAACAAGGTATGTGGTCCTGGGGTCCTGTGCATAATGAACTGCTTCTGCAGCCATGAGGCTATTCTTTTTCAGTTGTTTTACATGGCGGATGTTGACTGTAAATATATCAACAATTTACTTTCATTCTCTTTCTCCATCGTTAGGCTTTTCTGTCTTTCAAACAAGTTCTTATGTTTTCTGAAACAGAAACTGCAGACTTAAAAGTGAGCACATAGCAGAACTATCTCAGATACTTTACAGGAAGCTTATTTTTGTTTTTATTTCCGCTGCTCATTGTCATTCTTGTAGAAGGTAGGCAGTACTTCACTACTCTTACCTACTTACCTAGATGAAGAATAAACAAATGTGGAGTAACTGTTCATTTTCTCTTTAGACAAGGTGCATTAATGATGCTGGTGCAGTGAAGAATGCTATACAATTTGTAATACTAGGTTTGTACAAGAGACTTTGTATAACTTCAGATGTATGTCTTTATGGCATCATTCCAATTTTAGTCATGCCATTGGATGTTCATGAGTTATACTTAAAGATTAGGTGAGGAGAGCATGCCTCCCCTAAACCTAAAGATAACAGTCTACAGAACAAATTGTTCATGGTTGCCTCAAAAAAAAAATCACTATGTAGTTGTTTTCTCTTAAGGAAAATCTTTCTCAATATTACCATGAAATGAGTCAAAGAATGACACACATTAGAATGAATTATTTGCCAGAAGTGCCTGTGCTGTGTGTTAGTGTTAGAAAGCGACTGGTCTGAACAGTGAGGAGCTTTCATAAGTAAAGAATTAATTGCTGGAATTTGCAGTAGTCATTCCCATAATTCTGCCATTTATTTATTAGGGTGAAGTAATGCAGGTTTCTTCTTTCAGGTTATTGCTTCAACTACAGCAGCTGTCAGAAAAGTATTTCGTGTCTTAGACTTTATGTCCTGTTGGTTCCCAAAGGGAGAGTTTGTGGGAGAAGATGCTATGGCTAGTTAAGAGTCCTGAGCTTGTTTCTTTTACAGCAGTAAGGGCAGGATTTCTGCTGGGGATTAACTTGTTCATCGGTAGTAACTAAAACTAATGAAACAACTTCTTTCTTGGTTTTGGGTGTCTTTTCTCCCAAGAAGCTGAAGTTGTAGAAGGAGTAGGTATACCAAATTTTGTTCTTTCAAAATGTGTCCACTTGAGGGGTGTGGTATTGAGGACAGCTCAAGTTGTGGTATGGAATGCCATGTAATTACCTCGAAGTGTGCAGACTTTGCAAGAATATTTTCATAAATATACAGTGAGCACTAACCTTCAATGGACTTGGTCTGTCAATTGATATAACAGTTCTTATCCAGACACAAGAAGCCCAGAGATCATTTGGTGCATTAGTCTTCTCCCCACTTATTGACATATTAACTAACAGAGGAAAAAGCATAAACACACGATATAGTTCAGGTGTAACAACTTTCTTTGTTTATCTCTTGCACATGTGTCCGGACTGTAGCATTGTCCAGTGATATTGGTGGGAGCAATAGAAAGGTGTCTGTCTTGTAGGAAGCCTTGTATGTGTTTCAGTACTCCTTTTGTATAGACTTGTATTTTCTTCCAAAAATAAAAAGAATCCATGAACCACCTGACTTCACTTGAGAATCTGTAACATGGAGTTCTCTGGGTTTGTAGAATAATGCAATATATTACAGTGCTGTATGAATTTTGTTGTATGTAGATTTGCTTTATACTCATGACCCTTCATAGAGTATGTTAAGGATCAGCTGTTGCTAATGTTACTTTAGTTAATTGCTCTCCCAGCTAAATTACTTCTGGAGTGCTGTTCTGATTGAAGTCGAGTACTTCCAAGAACATGCTCCTTAGATAGCAGTGTCACTGAACAAACTATTTCCACTAGTTCTATGTCAGGTTATCAAAAAAATCTCCTTTTTTCAAGGGTAACGTTTAAAATAGTGGTTGCTGTGGTAACAATTCTGTGTTTGTTTCTGCAAGTACACATTGGTTACAGATTTCTGAAGCTTTTTGTAAATACCTAAGACAGTTTTTGTTTTTTTTTTTAGTTCTTATAACTTTTATATATAGGAAAGGAGGAGTATCTCTGTATATAATCTAATATTTTGGTAACTACTAATTCACTGGTTCAATGTATTTTATGCAGTACAAGATGCAAATTTTGTCTCATTTTGTTTTAGATAACTCGGCTGTAGGACTGGCTTTTTTTAATGTTAAATGGTCATTCTGAAGTCAAAAGCTTTGGCTTTTTTGGGGGTGTCTAATATACATAAGTTAATTCTACTGAAATATTTCAGGGACTGTTTTATGTGGTATAGCAGTTGGGAAAACTAAAAATAATTCAGTTTCTTCTTTTGATATGAAAGTGGAGATTTAGCCAGGTAGTGTGAGTATCATTGGGTGGCTATGATGTACTACACAAATAACTAAATTCCTTTGTATAGGTTACTACCTGCCACATTCATTCTTCCAGTGATGATGAAATTGATTTTAAAGAAACTGGCTTCTCACAGGATTCTTCTTTGCAGCAGGTGAGTTGAATTCTTTTAATACAGCATATCTTACTCTTTCTGTAAAATATGTAAGAAATTTTTAAAAAGGAGTGGAACTTGTATTTCTGTCACAGCAAATACAAATCTAGAAGTTTAAAATAACTTAGATCTGTGCATGTGCACAGCTGTGTGTTAGCAAACCCAGAGGTATGTTTTTTTAACACAAGTCTTGCTATCTTGGTGTGCCTTCCAGATTTTAGTCTTTGGTCATGCTGTGTATGCAGATCTCTACTCATTATGCCTAAGAACACATTCTATATGCCAGCTCTCTAGCTAAGTTGAACACAGTTTCCATGTTAACTTCAGTTCTTACTGGATGTAGAAGTTTGAAATGGTGGCTTCTGATTGTGTTTTTTGGCAGGTGTGAATTGCTGTGAAAGCAAATTTGGGTTTCTGTATGGTTTTGCTAATAGATTTTTTTTTTTTTTTTTAAATGCTGACCCTTATTTTTGGTGAGGAAACAAGGACGATTGGCTATTTGTTGTTACATGCTTTTAGTTCTTGGCAAAATGTCAAACTGCAGTTGTCACAACAATATAAATGAGCAAAGTATGCTCCCGTGACAGGTTGTATCTACCAACTTGAATGTTCCTAACTTTATAGACCCATGATACCCAGTAAGTGTACATAGCCAAATCTTCCCAAACTAAATTTCCAATGACCTTGATCCCGTATTTTTAAATTCAGTATATGCTTTTGACAAGTCAGCTGTGAGTGTTTTAAAGATAATTGTTTATTATTTGATTTACTGAAAAAAAAATTGAGAATGCCTAGGGAATTTTCAGATCACACAGACTGAAAGCTAAAGTCAAAGCCATCTACACTTTGAAGTTTTAATGCTTTCATAGCTGACTAATGGATAATGATAATCTTTAATATGGTTGTGGTATTAGGCATTTTTCGTAATGAATGATTATGGAGAATATTGATGCCACTTTGAAGAATGACAGCATTTCTGTAATAGTACTGTCCTATCTGCAATTTGCATCTGTTTCAGTTCTTTCACTGATGGTGAGAGAGTGGGAGCCATGCAGCACGAGACTCCCGACAAATCCCTTACACAGAACCCCTTACTTATCTGTGTTATTAACCAAAATCTTTCAGCTCACACTAACAGCTATGTAGTAACTACCTAGTCTAAGACTGTCTTCGGTACTTGATGCATCCTCTATAATAGTTTTTTAAATAAGTAATTGCTTAAGTTTGAATTGTGGGTGGTGACTGAAGTTTTAAGTATCTGATATGTTTTTATCTGACTCAGTGATTTTGTGCATTTAGGGTGCACCTGAATACAAACTTGATAAGTTCGGTGCTATCTGTAGCAGCTCTAGTGAGAAAGTAAGATCTTCAAATATCTGTATGCTTTTCATGCATCCCCTTAGTGACCATCTGTGCTTAGACAAGGCCAGCTGTTCCAGGTAGTTAATCTGGAGAAATCTAGATGCTCTAGTGCTGTTTCTTTTACTTTTGTCACCATTTTCTTTTTCTTTTTTTTTTTTTCTCCTCTAAGCTAGTGAAACGCAGTTTCCTCACAACACAGAGAGTATGATACTTGACAAGATAAATTATTCATGGGAACTGCATTGAAATTACTTAAAAGCATTCTCCAGCTGCACAAATTCATTCATAAAAGTGTCGCTGGCTTCGGCTACAGTACCCTATGCTAGACCAATCGTTAAAGGAGGAAACAGGAGGTAAATTACCAAAATTCAAGTGGACCCATTAGGAGTTGGATAAGGGAGGAAAATACTAATGAACCTATTCATCTTTAACTTACTTTTGCCAGATTTAACTTCTGCCTGTGCAGAATTACATTTCCTATGACTAGTTTCTTCTGACATCCGAATCTGTTTTATTCTGATACTTCTGACAATCCGATACTGTTTTCTTCTAATGAAGACCCTTTGTTTGATAAGAGAGGACTTCTGTCCTGGTTTCAGCCAGGCAAGAGCAAGTTCTGCCTCCAGCAGCCCCTGTGTGTTGGGCTCAGGGGGTGCAGAACGGTGCCAGCAGCTGCTGGGGTTGGTGCTGCCCAACCATCAAGGGCGTTTGGCAGTTTCCCAGGTTTTGCCGATGTGCAGGTGCAAACACTTGGGAGGGCACAGCCAGAGGGGTTGATCCAACCTGGCCAGAGAGAGTATTCCATCCCATAGACGGCACGGCCTGCGTGAGGGAGGGGTGGACATTGCTCTCAGGCTCTGGTTCCTTGTTCAGTTCGTGTTCTGTTCATGTTCCCTTCTTGTTACATTATTTTCGTTTGGTGTTTTTTGTGTGCGTGTGGTTGGTGTGTTTTTGGGTTTGATGGGGTTGGTTTCTTTGTTTGTGGTTTGTTTTGGTTGTTGTGGGGTGTTTTTTGTTTGTGCAGCATTCATTTTATCTATTCTATTATCCTTAGTATTAATATCTATTTTCATCTTTTCCTTTGCTGTCCTGGTAAAGTGTTTTTATCTCAACCCCCGAGCTCGCTCGCTCTCTCTGATTCTCCTCTTCGCCCCACTGGTGGGGGTGTGTGTGTGAGCGAGTGGCTGTGTGGTCCAGTTGCCATTCATTGTTAAACCATGACAATTTCTTTTTCCCCGCCTTTTTCTCAGAAATACTTTTTATGTAAGTTTCTAAATAACACTTCAAAATTGACATCTCTGGAAAAAATTTTCTGTCACCTAGTTCTGGGTTGTAAGGTTTCTTGTGCCAGCAGTATTTAATGTGCTGTCTTGCTGTGGCTCTGGAAACTTTTACTTCAGGGAAGCACTGTTGTTCTGTTCTCCACCAGCTTATTACCACTTTTTTTCTTTTAAGCATTCTTTTAAGCAGTATATTAGAGAGTGGGATAGAACTGTCTAGGGTCCGAGATAAACTAGCAGTTTATAGCTGCATTTTAGAGACTTTTCGACAATTATACTGTAGTGATAAGATTTCACGCTAGTTTTATAACTAGCTGATGTCATAAACATTGTGTCTTAATTTTCTGTTTATCCTGGTGACTGGTGTTCTTAGTGGTTGCACCTTTTTGTAAAATAAGTCTGCCTTTTTTTTTTTCCTTCCTATGGACGTAATTCACTAATATCTTTCAGTCACATACGCTTTTTAATGTGTTATAGTGAAAGTACAGGAAAGAAGAGCTCAGTAATCAGTGTAAAGCAGAGTAATTATTTTGTAGGTAGAACAGTCAGTAATTTATTGTCTACCTGTGTGATGTGGGTATACTAATGGTGTTAGTATCAAATCCTAAAGTTTTTCAGAACTAACTTTCAGATTTTAAAATTTAGGATCAAAATGTGAAAGAGTTCTTGCTTTGGCCTGGCTTAGCATAGTAACCCTGCCAGTCATGCAGGTTTTTCAGACCCACTCCGAGTCCTGATAGTGTCTTGCTGTATACCACGTCCTTCTATATCTCCCTTTTTTATCTCCTCCAGTTTTCATAATGACTTAATCCAAACTTGCTTTTTGGCCCATTATCTTGTTTTCTTTCTATATTCACTTTGTTTAGCTTTACCACCACCTTCAAAGGTTTTGTCTGTATTTTGTGTCCCTTTAGCTACCTGGACAAGAAACCAAGAGAGTTGATGTGACATCTGTATTTCTTAGAATATCTTAGCATTGGCTGACTTAACACATGGAAATAACACTATTAAAAGTCCCTAGAGAATCTGTGATAATTTAATGATAGCCCTGGAAATAAGGGACAAAACTATTGTTATGGGTAGGCGAACATGCCCATGTGTACCTCAGTGTGTATATACCCATCTGCTGGCAGTTGACACTGGCACCTTTATTTAAAAAAAACAAAAAAAAAAAAAAAAACAAAAAACAAAAAAAAAACCCCACAAAACAACACAACAAACAAACAAACAAAAACCACAACAAAACACAGTTGAGTCAGTGATACTCCATTGAAATGTAAAATGTTCAATAGTTTCCTTCTAAATGTTGAATGTGTGTGTTCACGCATTTGTCAGATGCTACAGGCGTGTATTCCTGAGACTGATATTTCTAGTGATAGCTGCATGATAAATATGTATTGAACAAATACAACTTTTTTTTTATCTAGTATACTGTATCATTTCACTGTTCCTTTGGAGTGCATTTGAAAAAGTGCTGATTAACACATGGTTAAACTGGAGGTTTTAACTTTCTTATTGAGAGCTGTTATTAGACAGGCTTTCAAGCCAATAAATGTAAGTAGATGTGTAGTCAGTGTTACCATTTAAAATTCAAAGATTAAAACAAATCCTTTTCCTGTTCTTTATGTTTAGATTAGAGAGACTTTTGTTTCTTTGTAGCAAAATGGGCAAATAAGATTTAGAGTATTATTAGAATCATTATATCACTGTCGTTGGTCCTGGGGTTGCCAGGCCTTTTCTGATTATCAGATGCAACAAATGACGTCCAATTTTATTGACCAGTTTGGCTTCAACGATGAGAAGTTTGCTGATCAAGATGACATTGGCAAGTGAGTATAACGTTATACTGGCTTTGACTGTAGTCTTGGGATTTTCCATGTTTCTTGTGTATTTGGCTGTGTTTTTGCTGATGATAAATACAAGCCTTTACTGATGTGAGGCAGTTGCCAATCAGTCATATCTTTTTGTACCATATGTGTTTATTGATAGAAGCCTTCCTGAACAGTTTACAGAGGAAAGCAACAGCTTATCTTCCACTTCTAATGTCCTGATTGTGCCAACATGAGAACACAGTGCTTGTGAATAAATAACTAAATTAAAACTCTGCTTTTGAAAGCTATGTCTGTCCAACGACTTGACATTGTTGGGAGATATTCCTGCCCCCGCTGTCCCCCCACCCCCTCAATGCTCTACTCTTAAGTTTTCCTGGAAAAAATGACAGGAACAGCACATCTGTGAGTGTACTTTTCCGCAGGGGCAGTAGGAAGGGCATTATAAACTACATTTGTTTTTCAAGGTCAAGGCAGTTAAGACTCGTTTCTACAAGTAGGGTAAGTGATGAGGAAGTAAGAACAATCTTGGTCAGGTAAAAAGAAAAAAAAAAACCCTAAACCAAATAAACCTCAAACAAACAAAACTCAAACACCAAACATAAAACACAATAAAAAAACCCCACACAAAAACTGATCTTTCTGCAGTTCTAAGTAAACTGATGCCATAAAGGAAAAGAATGGGGATTCTTGCTAAAAATAGAGCTGATCTCAATTTTTTGGTAAGAATTCATGGCTTGGGATTCAAGAACATGCAGATAATAGTAAAAAGCATTACTTGAAGATAGTTTCTAGACGGGTAAAATACAATAAAATGTCTCCGTGCTCTTCATCTTTAGTAAGTGATGGTTGTCTGAAGGTTGCACATGCCATCTAAGAAGCATTTCTGCTTTTTTACAACACATAATCATAGAATTATAGAATGGTTTGGGTTGGAAGGGACCTTGAAGATCATCTAGTGCCAACCCCCTGCCATGGATGGGAAGGGACACCTTCCACTAGACCAGGTTGCTCAGGGCTCCGTCTAACCTGGCCTTGAACACTTCCAGGGATGGGGCAGGCACAGCTTCCCTGGGCAGCCTGTGCCAGGGCCTCACCACCCTCATTGTGAAAAATTTCTCCTGATATCTAATCTAAATCTGCCCTCCTTTCCTCCTTTAGTTTAAAACCATTCCCCCTTGTCCTTTCACTACATGCCCTTGTAAGAAGTCCCTCTCCATCCTTCCTGTAGGCCCCGTCAGGTGCTGGGAGGCTGTTAGAAGGTCACCTCGGAACCTTCTCTTCTCCAGGCTGAACAGCCCCAACTCTCAGCCCATCTTCATAGGAGAGGTGCTCCAGCCCTCTGAGATTAAGTTATGATGGGAGAGGATGCAACTCAGGATACTCTTAACTTTGTTAGAAGGAAGTGGATTTTGGCAAGGATAGGAGTTGGAATTCCTTTAAGATCATGCCTTTGGTAGTGTATGGTCTTGTTGGAAAGCCTTATCTAAGCAGATCTTAGGAGATTTGTGATAGGTATACTGACGATGTACTTATGAGTTAAATTAAGTTGTAAAATTACTTGAAAGTTACACCTTTTATGCAACAATCAGTTACAGCTTAAATTACCTGCTTACTGTTGTACAGTAGTTCAGATGGTAACTTGCACAGTAATTCAGTCATACTTAAAATTTACATTCCTTTAGACCACTTACCATGTTCCCTACTTTGTAATGCCATGAGGATTAAAGGCAGCATAGTACATGATCTGCTGAATGTACTGCTATATGTGGCTAGAGAAAGAATATATTAACTCCTCTGAAAACCAGTTAGCATTTTCCATTTTTCCTTGTCTGTTTCTTTTTGCTTCCCCTAGAGAATTAGTTTGCCTAATACTATTTTTAATCTAAGACATGTTTGTAATTAATTTAGTGAAACTGCTTGATAACTTAATATGTGAAGATGTGTAAAGCCTAATATTTAATGTTCAGTTTGGAAAAAAAACTTCAGTGATTGGTTTAAAAGAGATGCATTTTCTTTCTGTAGGAAACAGAAGTTGATATTACATTTTTCACTTTCTCCCTTCCTGTTAAGAAGGTCCTTCAGTAGAGCAGTGAAATCAGTTAGAAGGTGTAAGAACTACTAATGGAGGTCTTTACAGGATTTTAGGCAGTTATCATGGTAGACAATAGTCAGATTAGGCATTCTTTAAGCCTGCTTCCCCCCCCCCCCCGCAGTGCATAACAGTACATTGTTTGAGATTTGTGTATATCATTTCAAGTTACACTTGCTTAGGCTTCTTGCATCTTCACAGCTAACTATATGGTGGAGTTGACATTGGTTTGTAGTTTTGTTGAAAATTTTTCACAGAAAAATCACATCAGTGCTAGGCCTCTTTAATGTAGAACTTGACTGTTTTGGTTTGGAAAGTACTTAGGCTTAAACTTATATTTTTAGATTATTGGAAAGTGATAAACGTAAGAGAAACTAAACACCTTATGTCATAATACAGCATCTTGTTTTATTGCATACATCTGCTTTTTTTTTTTTGTAGTGTTTCTTTTGATCGTGTCTCAGACATCAACTTTACCCTCAATACAAATGAAAGTGTAAGTATGTGTTCTTGTACTGTCATAAAAATTACTGCCTTTTAAACTTTGGTGTGACCTCAAAGTTTTAGTGGTGGTTGTTATATTTACGCCTTTGTGTTATCTTTGGAAAATAAGTACCCCACCTTGTTCCTGTATTACAAGATTTTTCTAATTGGAAGACACTATTGTTCTTTGTGATCAGTATTAAACAAATTGCTTCTAATTTGTTTGGCCAGGTTCAAGAACAGCCTTGCATCTGACTTGAGCATATTGCCCACTTGTGTGTTATGGGTAGAAGCTATTTCAGTCTTCCAGTGAGGTTGTGGTGACAGGAAAGTAAGGACAAAGACTTCGACCCTAGATATTATTTGTCAGTTGAGCTGAAATGAACACCACTGCAGCACATAAAGCTGGAGTACTTGATGGTCTGGTTACCTGAAAAGCTCTTCAACATCATTCCTGCATGCCATTCTTAAACATGATGGAAACTTGTAGCTGTTCTTTGATGATCTGCTCAACTTGTTGGTAGCCGGGTAAAACAAGCACCACTGAATATTTTCTTGACAAGCTTAAATTCTGGTTTTCTACTACTTTTAGAGAATTTTTTTTCCCCGCCCCACTGGTTTTAAGATTCTCTTCAGAATAGTCATCTCTTTCCAAAATGTTTACTATTGTAAGTAGAATGATTAATCATAAATTCACATTTTATACTTCTGCTGTATTTAGGGCAATATAGCCTTGTTTGAGGCATGCTGTAAGGAGCGGATACAGCAGTTTGATGATGGTGGCTCTGATGAAGAAGATATTTGGGAAGAAAAACATATTGCATTTACACCAGAGTCCCAGAGGCGATCCAGGTAAGAAATGTGTGTTCCATCCAAATAGCAATATATAGTGAGCCCTCAGTACTGAGCACGCCGTTTGGTTTGGGCTGACTGTTAGCACAGGCTGTCCAGCATAACTAGCTATTTCCTTTCTGTGGAAAAGTAAGTAGAGGAATGCCTCTAGTATCTGTCTTCCAGACATAACTTGCAGAAGATGGCAACAGATGCCCTGCCTACTCAGCTCTTCCTGCACTTCAGCTTTTGTAGCTTGTGGTTTTCCTGCCGCTTATTCTTCCCCTGTACTTTTAAACCTGCTCAGCTATTCCTGCCTTGGACAAGGCAGTCCAGCTCCATACCTCTGTAGACCTTGCTGTCCTCTCTACAGTACCAGCGTGGTTGTGGACAAAACTGCATAGGAAGCTGCATTGAGGGGAAGGAGCACCTGGTCCCCAAAACTCTCAGGGCTGTGCAGCTTCCCTTGATATCTACTGAATTTTGCCCCGGGGTAGTCTTGGCTTTTCTGACCTTCTTACGGCTTGAGTCGCAAACCTGGTGTCTTCTTTCCTTGCAGCCTTCAAAATGCACATCACTAATTCTTTCTGTACAAAATCAATTATTTTATCTGATGGTGGTGTGGCTACTTAATGAGATGTGTTTCAGGGACATCATTACCTTCTCACATTACCTTGCTTTTTGTGTTAGTTGCACTCACGAGGGAGAGAGAGATATGCCCATAGGTTTTAAATTATGTATGTAGTAAAGAGAATGGACTGGAATACAGTTAGGGACATGCTTTGAAATAGATTTCTTAAATTTTAAAATGAATCGAGTTATATCTTGCTAGATTGGTATTGAAAAGAATTTTGCATTTCAGTGCTTCCATTTAGCATGAAGAGACCAAGTAGACCAACAATCTCTGTACACAGATCTGATTCCTTTCTTTCATTTTCTGCTCCCTTTTGCATGGCAGGAGTAAAACCAATATTTATCTTTCACATGGCAAAAAAGATAGCCTCTTTTCATGTTCAAGTGAAAAACCTTAAAACTTTTTTTTTTTTGAGAGAGGAATGAGAGGAATAGTAACAGCTAACAATTCTAGATTTAGTTAATCTATCAGAAATGATAGCTGTTGTAATTCTCTTTAGCCTCAAACTCTCTAATACTTCATTGTGCCCAGGGTCCTATACTAAACACAGAATGTAAAATATCTCTTTGTATTTTAAGTTCGGGCAGTACAGACAGTGAAGAAAGTACAGATTCTGAAGAAGAGGATGGAACAAAGCAAGACTTGTTTGAATCGCACACCAATACAGAGGACAAAATGGAAGTAGACTTAAGTGAACGTACGTAGCTTTTCTCCCAGCTGCTTTGAATTACGGAAAAGTGTTAGATCTAGCAATCCTATTTTGTAAGAGTTGTCCTCGTTTACCATTTTTATTCCAACTATCTTAATAGTCATTTCCACTGTAAAGACTGCTTGCAATAGAGCATGCAAATGCTGAGAAGTTTGAATTCCTCACATCTTGATTGAAATTACTTAATCTCTCTAAAATTCACGTTTCTACTCTTCAAGAGGAAAAAGGAGGAGGAATCAGAAAGGGAAGGATGAAATGTAATCATTTATACATCTTGAAGGCCTGCAAGACTAATAGATTGTTAATCTCTGAACCTAAAATATGGTTCTTTTTAGTGGAAGCCTTTCAGACCAACTTTTCATCTAACAATGCTGTCTTAAGACTTCCTACAGAAGCCAAATGAATTTGCATTGATCTGGTTTCGTGTGTGAATAAAAGATGAGCATCAGTAGACTTCTATATGGAAACTCAACTGATGTAATTGGTTTAAAAGTTTTCACATCCAGTTTAGTCTACTATGAATTGACTTTAGATAAACTGGTGATATCTGTAGGTAAAAGCCCTGTGTTTATCTAGACTGTAAGGAATTAAATTAAAATAGAAGAAAAAGTTAAGGGTTTTCTTTTCTTTTGTCAGATTGGTGTCGTTGGCATCTGTGTGTCAAACAAGTTTTGATCCATGTGGGTCTCCTCCCATATCTGCCTGGGTTGGAATTTCTAATTACTAGTCAGAGCTTCCTTTTCAGCCTGTTTTTTTGTATGTAAGTGTTAATGAAAAATATGTTTCCCTTGGGTAGGTGAAGTATTTTGAATTGACCTATCCTAAATTAGATGCTGTTAGTGCACAGTTGCTCCAAAATTTAAAATCTCAATAAATATTGTAATTTATAAAGATCCTTAATCTTTTCTGAAACTTAACAGTGGTGTTAGTGCATGAGAAACTGTTCAGACTGCCCGTACTAAGTTGACATGCTCATTTTCTATGTTCAGGAAAATGTGTGTAGGAAACTGAAAAAGGGATGAAAACTCTTAAGACTCCTTATTGTAGAAATTAGTTTTGAAAAACGTTAACAAATGTTGATGTTAGTTTAAAGAATACAGTGGGATTATACTTGTGGTCTAGTATGGTTTATTGTTTTTGTTCTTCAGATAAGCTATATACATTTTTAGCAGAGTACTCTGAGTTACTGTTTTTAAAACTCTGCAGAATTTACTTTTTAGGGAATACATTCAATTTTTAACAGTATATAGAGGATTCTTCTGCATGTTCTTTAAAGTCTAGTTATGAGTCATATGTACACTCATATTCTTTATTTAAATTTGTTCCTGATGAAGTTCTTGATGTTTTTTCAGCACCAAACTGGTCAGCTAACTTTGATGTACCCATGGAGACTGCACATGGTGCCAGCCTGGATTCTGTTGGGTCTGATGTGTGGAGTACAGAAGAACCTATGCCAGCAAAAGAAACTGGCTGGGCTTCCTTTTCAGAGTTCACATCCTCTTTGAGGTAAGAGTCTTAGTGATTCAGGGCAAGTTCTTCACTACTAAATGTAATGGCAACTTAAAGGTTTCCTGGGGAGGGTGTGGGGGGTGTGTCTGTCTGTACATAAGCACGTGTTCTGGTGGCATATAAGGTGTGTGGTGTCCAAAGGGCCCCATGTGTTATGCTTTTGTTTGATCTACTTCACAGCAGGCTTTTGTAGGATGGGTAGATACTAGTGTGTCATTGTTTTAGAGGGTTTTTAAAGAATATTTGAGTTCTTTAATATTTGTCTCTGACCAGAATTTGTGCTGTGATTTCTTCCCCCCCCCCCCCCAAAAACCCAACCCAGTGAAGGGTTGAACATGAACTGTTGAATGTAAAGGTCATAAAATATCTATGAAGATTCTGTTTTATGGATGTATAAAACAAATAGGCTTGAGGGGTTTTTTTGTTTTTTGAAAACTCACATGGTTATGCATCTGTGATAGCTAGGTTAGGCAGCTCTACACTATTTTGAGAATGCCTGAGATGTACTTTCCTTTCTTGGCTTGAACTCTGCATAAAAAATAGCTCAAGTCCTCTGTAAGTACCTAATCATATAGACGTAAATTTTGAGCTGCCAAATGCTAACAGTCAAGAACTGATTCCTTCACCAGTTAGAAGACTCTTCCTTTTATACATATGGCTCTCAGTTGTCTGTCTGCACATTAAACAGCTTGGATATAAAAGTATGGTTTTTTCCAACATAAAACAGTGTCTTGTTTCATGCTTGAGGCAGGTAAGTTGATAGCAGAATTTTGGGTTTAGAAAATGAAGACTTAGGAGTTGTCACATTACTGGATAGAAAAGACATCATTCTTTAAAGGGTGAGAAGTGTTTCAAAGGGCCAAATCCTTTGGAAGTTCCTTCAGAACGAAAAACTTCTAGCTATACTGTATATATGATTAAGTAGTAAAAACACTTACGTAATGGATGATGAGGACTGTGTTGGCAGTCTTGGCAGAGAACCATCTTTCAAGCTGCAAAGAGTGTGTTTGGAAAGTCAGTTAAAAATGTTGGAAACACTACAAGGAGCCAATGATACTCATATGCTGTATTTACCAGGGACATGTGCAGTACTACTTGTAATCAAACCAAATGAAACAAGTGAACATAAACCCGAACATATATTCAGTCAGCACAGATGTGGTGGATTTTTGCATTACTAAAGTTGTTCAGCATGGCTTCCCAAGTGTCCTGCAACCTTGCTGTCATTCCATTTCAGTAGAGTTCTAGACCTCATAGCTTTGATACAGAATTAAGAGTACTCTTTTAAGAACGTTTCATTCTGCTATTCAGAAATGTTTCTAAAGCTTTTTTACTTTGTATTTGAAGCTCAAAAGACTCCTTAAGAAGTAATTCTCCCGTGGAAATGGAGACAAACACAGATCCAATCGATCCCTTGCGTGCAAATGTAACTGCTCTTGCAACACAGCTAGAGAGTAAGTACACTGGATTCAGAAATGCAAACAGATTGGGGTTTTTTAAAGAGTTTATCCAAGAAAGGTCTCCCTGAATTTGGGTTTCCAGAGACCTCTCATCTGGCTGTTCTGCCAGGTAATGAAAATGGCTTGTCAAATAATTTCTGAACTATTTAAAAAAGTTTCCTAGTGAAAGCAGGAGCCAGTGCTACTCTTACCTCTAAAAGCCTGCACATCATGAAGAGAAAAGCATTACAAAGAAATTGTGTTCTGTTAGAGAATCCTCACCTGTGTTATCACTTAGCTGAGCTGATTGTTGAGAAGAGTGATAGCCTCTAGTCTCTTCCTGTGTGGCAGTAGGCTGGTAGCCTCAACGTGTGCAGATTTCCCCTTCCTGAGCATTCCTTTCCAAGTTGCCTTCACTGCGCATGCACTGGTTTTCTTTTACGTGTATGAACTGCTTAAAAAGGACAAACATGCGCTCGTTAGCTTTTTG
The DNA here is from genome assembly GCA_000699545.1 of Podiceps cristatus. Taxonomy (NCBI): domain Eukaryota; kingdom Metazoa; phylum Chordata; class Aves; order Podicipediformes; family Podicipedidae; genus Podiceps; species Podiceps cristatus. The sequence goes on along the minus strand of JMFS01066275.1, from coordinate 44,675 downwards.
TATATACTAACAGACAGAATACGATGTGCAGATGAGAAGTCCAGGGAGACTGGACTTCCTAAAGGCTTGTCTGTACTTGGAAACTTACTGTCAAATTTGTACTGTATGGCCTTGTGTAATGAATTTGTACAGAAAAAATAATATATCACTATAATCCTACTGAAGTCTTGCCGACAACAGGCAAACCTGTTGTAGTAACCATTGTCAATCTAAATCACTAAGGGGCTTTCCAAATGAGAAGGAAAAAAAAATAGTTACAGAATGTTATTTTTCCTTAAGCCGTCTGTAAGAAGTACTTATGCTCTTTATATGTGTGTAGTGGGGGTTGCAGAAAGGTGACTTCCTCTGTAAGGAAGAATTAAAGAAGTGTACAAAACTGCAAAAACAGTTTTGGTTATATTGGCTTGTATACTTGCTTATGAAATAGAAACATAACCAGCCGTATACTAAATTTCTTCTTTTTATCTAGCTCCAGGAAGTGTTGCTATGGAGGCCAGCTCAGATGGAGAGGATGATGGAGAAAATGCAGACAAGGTAACTGAAACAGTAATGAATGGCAGCATGAAGGAGACGCTGAGCCTTACTGTAGATGCTAAAACTGAAACGGCTGTTTTCAAAAGGTGAGAATACCTACTTATTGTCTTCCCACCCTTGCAAAATCAGCACTGTTGATAAAACACTACATGTCATCAAAAAGAGTTCTTTGCAAGTGATAATTCCTGAGGCTTTTAACTAGGAACCTTCTTATAAAGTAATTGTTTTGAAATTTTACTTCCAGTTAGTTACTATATGACTTTCTTTATCAAGACTTAATTTCAGTGGGAGATGAGTCAGTCTTCCACTAATAAAACTTTTGACCCTGATGCATGTTATTTTGCCTTTTTTAAATGTACATAACATTAAACATAACTCTTTTAACATACAGTTAATTACACATCAAAACTAAGCTTTTAAAATTTTTCACAGAATAGTTAGATTTGGATCCCTCTTATCCAGGAGGATGGAGGACAGAAATTGAAGGCCAGCCAGGCACTGCTCTTGAGAGTAACTCATCAGACATTTGGGGTGATCACTGTTGGTGGCTATGGCCGATGGTGTCAAATCTGTTCTGGACAACAGGTGACACAGAATTCTAGAATAACCAGAACAAACAACTCCTTTTTGGTATCTTCTGATACAAAGTGTTTCATTCAGGGATAACTATATTACAATACATTTATATTCCATATTACATTGTGATCCTTTTATGGGAATAAAGCACACTTCTGTTTTGTCTACTTATCATGTATACTAAGATCTTGTCATCTTAGATTTAATGATCAAGTGTTTTTTATTTAGCGTCAAATCTTTGTCTTTATCAAACCTAAGGGGAACAGGCTACAAAGTCTGACCTGCGAAAGTCATTTTGCCTTTATTAATTGAAGCTGGTGTGTTGTCCCTCCCTGCACCCTGCCATCTCCTGCAATCTTGACAAATCAGAATATATTACTAGTGTTTTTGCATGCAATCTTTTTCTCATTCTTTTAGAATAATTTCCTAATATTTATCTCTATTCTAGCTTTAAATATTGAAAAGAAATTGTCCATCTGTCTTGGAAGTTGCTTAAAAAAATCCCAGTCCATTTCAGTAGAAGAAACTCCCCTGTGTTAGTCCTTACATTGCCCCTCTTTTAAACTCATTTTTCTTTGTCCCATTAGTGGTAGTAGGTAAGTGCTGTTCATTTTGGATGGTTCAGGAATCAAAACTTAACAGCTGTCAGTCAGTCTTGCTTCCATCCTTTAGTTATTTATTGCTTTGATAATCAAATCTCTTTTGGCACCTGACTATTTATGTTTTTCAGTACAGAGGAGGAAGCATTTGTAGCTGCACAGCACTTAGAAATCAAATGGCATTGTTAGAGGAATTAAACCAAAGCTGTTCAGAGGAGGATTGTGTCTCAGTGCAGACTGATGTGACATGGAACCATAGTGTCTTGCATCTACTCTCGAGTTTATTCTGTATTTTGGGCAATGCTTTAATATGGTCTGCGCTCCTATTGTTACTGTTACTATGTTTACTGTTGGATTTAGTTATTCATGGCGTTTTTATGCTTCCTAAAGAGCTTTAGTTCACACACACTTCAAAGTTCTGTGATTTCTGATGCTGGTTCAAGAACTAACACGAGGAGGTAGCATGTGGTGGCAGTTTCTGCCTGCCTTCATGGAATTACCTGCTTGAGCTGTGGAGTGAGCACTTCAATTCTTACAGTTAAAAGGACACAGAGGTGCAAAAGGAGGCAATATCATAGAATTGCCAGGTCAGAAGGAACCTCAGAAAATCATTTGGTCCAACTGTTTGTCAGAGCCCAGATGAGATTATCTAGCACTGTCCAATTGCATGTTGAAAACCTCTAGCAATGCGGACTTCAGGATCTTGATTTGGAAAAGGGAGTCTAAGGAAATAGAGAAGGAGGCTGAAAAGTGAGGTCTTAGACATGGAGACTGCTGAGATATGTGGTCTCATACTGAGTTAATGCTTATATGGCTTTCTTTAAACCAAGTTTTAAATATACCAAAACAACAAGTGGGACAGAAAAGTTAGTATTTCCGTTGGGATAAATATGTAAAATATGTAAAATTAAGGTACAATTAGAATAGAAAGAGGAGGTTCTACTCTGGCCTGTGTACCTGGCAAAGTGGATGCTGCCAGATCTAAGTTTTATATAGGTCTCTGCAAATAGAAAATTGATGGTATTGAAATCAATGCTGAGGGGAGGAGGAGCATCATAAGCACAGTAATTAGTTTGTGGAAAGCTTCAAAGGACAAAAATATGATTAGTTCAAAATGGGGAAGGAGAAGGGAAGAATGATAGAGACTACCCCTTTTTAAAAAATAAAAAAATTAGGAGACCAGTTCTGATGGTGATGGTGACAAGTATTGTATCTTGAACAAATATAAAAGGTATCAAGGCAAATGAGATGGCGAGTTCAGATGGGGAAAACTGGATCTTGATGAGAGATTGTAATGCAAAAGACTATTTTTACAGACTGTAGATATGAGAAGGTATGGGAGGGAAGAGAAGGATTCATGGACATTTAAAGGATCCGTTGAAAGGTGAACTGTAAGAATAGGAAGAAAAACTCAGCAGAGGAGACTGGCTTTAAAATGTTCCTGACTTCTTGCATAAATAGATTTGTTGCCACAGTGGTATAAGATTGATGTTTGTGTCTACCTCAGAGCTACCTTATAACTCTCTCTTGCAGGTATATGGTCAAATTTGTGTTTTAATGCACTCATAATGGTGTGGGAGAGGGTGGAATAGAGATGCAGAAAAACTTTCATTTAGAGGCAAAACACAAGTATTTGTTCACTAATGACTTTTGAGGCTGCCTAGTTACGTGATAATGTTTTATGAGCATACTGCTTTTTCACTGAACAATGTCTGGTTTTCTCTACGAGAGGAAGTTCGTGAAATAGATTGGGCTGCAGTCTTAGTACTACGTAACCCATACATTCTGTTTCAATTCTGCTGATATATTTCACGGACAGACTTTATTAATGTCAGTTTCTGAGGGAATCTTGAATTTCTTTTATACTTTCTTCCATTTTTGCATACTTCTGGCTTCAGAGTGTTGAAATCCTATCGGTATGTATAGTAAAGGATCATGACTGTGATTGTTACCACTTCAAGCATCACACACATTCCTTATTTCTTTTATGATCTTATTTGTAATCACTGTATTTCCTACCCTTTTATCCAGTCAAGTTTTAATGGACATGAACACTGGTACATTGTTAGGTGTTTGTAAATTCTAGAGCCATGTGCTTGATTTTCATGTTGCAGTCATAACGTAAAATCCATTTGCATGTGAAATGTGGACCCATCTCCCAGTTTTGTCCTGTTGACTGATATTACCCTATAAGTAAACTTAAATAACTTTTTTTTTTTAGTGAGGAAGGAAAGTTGTCTACCTCGCAGGATGCTTCTTGTAAATATGTAGTAGAAGAGAATGCAGAGGTTGCAGAAGAGGCTCCTTCAGCTCTGCAGCCTGCTAACAGCAGTCCAGAACAGAGGTAACTGCATTCAAGGATACTTTCAGTCCTCTAAATAGTAATTTGCATGTTTTTCTAATAGAATTCATTAATTTCTTTACATCAACTCCTTTTAATCATCAGCTCTGAGTTTAGCTCAATCTAAACATGTGCTTGCATCTATTTAAGATTCTCAAGTTATATTTTCTGTTGATTCTAAGACACTTGGGTTGTCAAAAATGTATTTGCCTTGTACTGTTTGTCTTGCAGGGTGTTGTAAATATCCCCATTCTGGTTTGTGATGTATTATCAAGTTAGAATATGAATTGATACACTTAAGAACATAATGATTAAAAAAATATTAGGGGAATAAGTTTGACTTTGTTCTGAAAATTTATGTAAGCTAGGTCTATTTCTTCATTCTGTATTCTATACTGCAGAGTAGTTCGGCAGGAGTCCACTAATGTAGCTGATTGGAAAGGAAATTGTGCCTTAAGTCATGCTTGATTGTGAATCAGTATTATTTGCACCCTTGTCTTCAGATATTAGTCTGAATACTTGCAGATTTGGAGAAAATGTTTCAAAGTACATAATTAATTTGTTTCAAATAAAACTCGTGTGAAATGTGGAGCAGCCTGGATTGCTCAGCATACTTACTGGAGGAAAGAGGACTTTTTTCTTTGGCAGCTTGGCTATTTGTACAGTCTTGGAGAATAGTAATTCAAGATACAATTTTGAGGGAACCACCACCAGAGAAAGCTGCTCTTCCATAAATTTGTTCATCTGAAATTGTCAGGTAGTATTGCTTTCTAAAACAAACAAACCACCCCACCAAACAAAAACACAACACACAGACACCCCTCGACCCTCTTTCCCCCCCCCCCCCCCCCCACAAAAAAAAAAAAAAAAAAACACACCAAACCCCACAAAAAAACCCCAACATTTGACGGTATTTCTCCTGTTTAATTTTCTGTATAAGTACTTGTTAGGTTTTCTTTGGGATTTTTTTGGATTGGGTTTCTTTTCCTCACAAGTTACAAGTATGGAAACATGCACAATCAACTCTAAGTCTAGTATAGCTTCACCAAAATCAAATGCATGTAGGGTGACATTAATCCCCTAATGTTAGGCACGCTTAATGCAGATGTTTCATATGAGCTAGTTTCTAGACTGTAGTCAGAGCAGGAACAGTCTTTATCTTAAAAGCCTAAAACGTTGAAAAGTTTAAAGTAGATGAGATGATTTCCACCCTTGAAGACAGTATTTGGAATTTAGGTATTCATAAGTACTTCAAAATGGAACTGTGCTTTCTTAAAGAAAACCTTTGTAAATAGAAAACCTAGATGTGGATTTACTAAACTGAGTAATCTGTAGGGTTTGCCCCTCTTCCTGCAGGGCAGGGCTTGAGGGGTCAGAGCTGTGCATGCTGCCGCCTTGTTGGGGGGCTGAGGATATTCTGAATGGGAGTGTTCTAAAGGAAGAGAGGATTTTGCTTGACTTAAAGCAATTCCAGGAGTCACTTTTGCCTTGCAGTATAAACAGGGGTATGATTCTGAAAATCACGATTCAGAAGGTATGTATATACACATACATATTTTCTGAATCTGTGTTTAGTTGTTTTAATAGTTTAACAGCTGATGTGTTTCTTTACTTCAATAGGCTTTAAACTATTAGTAGAGAAATACGGTATTTCTCACACAAATCCTGTGAAGGAATCATTTTTAAGACTTTGGATGCTGTATTAGATATCTAGCTTTCTAGTGAAGACAAAATTAAAATGGTTTTGTAAGCAAAGATTTAGAATATAGCTTTACATACAACACAGAACCCTACTGCATGTTCTGATTATACTGTTTGCAAACTAAGAAAGATGCAACATGTCTGACAAATTCAGTTTCTGTTTTTTAGATTTGTTTATGAGCTAGTACGTCTTATCTCTGTGGTACTGGGTGTTACACTAAAACACTGCTACCTTTTCCTGTAAGCTAGAACTTTTTACTCTGCATAAATTCCATAAATTTAGTCAAGAAATAGATTCTAATCAGGAAAAAAAAAAAAAAAAAAACAAAAACAAACAAACCCCAGCCTTGTGTACTTAGTGGGAAACCCAGAAACTGTCTTTCACAGCCTGTTCTTTATCTGGAGGTACTGTTTTTATCAAGACGGTATTTTTAATGCTGATAGGCATTAAATTGTAGAGAAGTCTTTGGGTACTAGATGATCGCTTTTTGAGTAAAGATGCTTCTCTAAACCTTCTAACAGAGGGTGCTCAGAGCTAGCAGTTTGTTGGATTGCCTTTGAGTTGCAGGAAATCTCAAGGAACTCCTTTCATTGAATCCAGCTGGCTTCAGCAAAGCTCAGTACTTTCTCTAAAGGTGGCTGTCACAGCAGATCCTCATACAAGTGTAGTATAAATATCAAGATAAACCTAATTGTGCTTTTGGGGCTCCATGCATATATGACTAGTGGGAGGAGTCCCCTAGGTGGGTCTTTGGCTGGTGGCCAGCAGTAGTAAACTCTGCTAGGAGCCCTTTAGCCCTTTTCTGTCATGGGCTTTTTCCAGTTAATAAGTGATTTACTGCTGTGCGGACTGTCAGAATTTCTGTCCATGAAGCACTTGTTAATTACTTTCCAGGTTTCTCTAGAAAGTGTTTATTTTTGTTTAGTGCTGTCTGTCTCTTGTCTAATGTGTACATATTTTTCCAAAAAGTGTTTTTAGAGCTTAGCAGCCAAAGACTTAGCTAGGGGACTCCTGCTGGTCATGTGCATGTAGAGCAGGGACCCAAGAGTGGCTCCTCTGTGATGTACACCATCAGAGAACAGGAGTTACAGGTAACTCTTCTCGTGCGTCGTTCCAGACGGTATTTGTATTCTTTAAGGGAATCTTCAGATGTGTTCAGTAGACTTGCACTGAATGGAACTTGAAATTTTTTGCCTTTGTTGCTTGACATTCTTAATGTTCTCACGCACTACTGATTTGATCTCTTTATTTGTGTTAGTCCAGAGCAATTGAGCCCATGTTTACACTGAACTTTTTACCTAGAAATGTATATACTTATACTGTTTTCACTTTTGCAGGTTTGCTCCTTATTTTCTTCCATACTTCCTAAACTTTTCATGCTAATGGACTGACATTATAAGTATTCGTGAAATGGCAGTTTGTAGAGTAAATTAGTAACTAAAGCATTTTTTAAAGACACTTTTTCCTGTTGTGTCTTAGCTGCTTACTTTGAAGTATATCCTGGTATCATATTTCACCTCACAGAATAGGTTTGGAGGAGTATCAGAAATGTGCTTTTTATTAGTGATTCTCTTGGGGAGATACCGTATCTCTAGAGATCACTTAGTTGCTCAGTTAATAAAAGTCAAAACACTCTTCTATGGTGCACTCAGTTAATTAAAAGTGCGAGGCTTAATTAGGCAATAAGGGCTCCAGAAGTGCTGGACTCCAGAAAATAAATGGGCTGAACATGTTATTAGCTTGTTTCCTCTCTTCAACTCAAGGGTCATGCTACACATGATCTGGGGTTGTTGGTTTTTGGGGGTTTATCTTTCGCACCTACCCAAATTTGGGTTAGACCTTTCTTGGTTTTTTGTATACTTACGTGTTTTTTTTGGCCTCTTAGGACTGATCAACACACCCATTTAGGAGAGGCATCTGTTAATGGCCCTGTATGATATGTGATGTCTACTACCTTGGCTGAAGAAAATGAACTGATATCCAGGTGTTTGAGTGTTTCTTGAGGATTTCATCTAGACCTTGTTGAAGCCAGTCACTGCTGCACTAATTTCACAAGGGATCAGGACCAGCAACATTTATATTCTAGATTTTAAGACATTGTACAGAAATTCGTAAGTGTAAAAATATTGCACATTGAGAAATACCAATAATTTTTGCGTATGTTTATATTGTATTGTTCTAAATAATGGGTGGCCTGTGAAATAAGATCATGCTACCCATGTAATGATGACAGTAGTGTTACTAGAGTTAAAATGGCTGTAAGAATAGTTTTATAAAGAAGTGAATACACAAATCTAATGTATTTGAGACATAACTATTTGATTAGTGTGACCAAAGTATTTAGCAGTTTTCATACATTTTTCATCTTGTAAAAAGAAAAGAAAAAAAACGAATTCATGTTTCTTCTGAAACTGAAATGCCCTATAAATGTTATTTTGGTTGTTTTAGCTTACAAAAGTGATTTAAATAAGAATTTTTTGGTGTTCAACATTTTACAACAGGTTTTTTAATTGGTAACTGTTTTCTGTATTGTTTAAACAGATCAAAAATGTAAGTCTATTGGTAGAGTTTTTAAGTATTTATTGCTACAACTTAGTTGACAAATTGATGTTACTGTAAAGCCATATGTTCTGTTAAGTCTTGTTTGCTTGAAACAATACCTTACAGGTGAAACACTAGAATATTTGAAGTGCACATGGCTTGTTGTGTTTAAGTGATTCACCTGCCTTTTAACCCATTCACCAAGATTTAGTTTAATACCAAGCATTATACAATGGAACATTTCAGAACAATCTGCGTATTTAAAACGCTATAATCCTTTTAGACAAGTCAAGTAAATGAAATGCCCGTGCTGCTAATGTAATTACAGTACATGCATTTAAAAGTATGTAGTGTTTTTAATACAAATTTTGGCAGCAGAGCATGTTAATTGTTACTTTCACTGTACTGATCTGTGTGAGGCTTTCATTTGTATGTTCTAAACCAGTTTTTTCACAGCTGGTTTGTGTATATATATAGTGATTATGGAAACTAATTCTGTGTAATTTATAATTTTCTATGTCAGTGTAAAATTCCAACAGCCTTCTCAAACAAACAGAAGCAATATACTGTATATTGCCACATTGATTGGTGAAAGGGTTAAAGTATTTCACCTCCTGCACTTTTAGATGCAAATCCATTTTTGTTTCTGTAATAGTTATATTCATTTATTTTTTACATCATATGTTTTCCTGACCAGTATTTAAAGCCAAAAGGATACTCTAACCGATGGCCAATGATTTATTTTAGAAGGCGTCCCAAGCAACGTGCCTAAACATTACATTGCATACAGAAATAAAAAAACACCCACACATGTATAATAGCATTGCCCTTATTGCTTCCTCTGTTGTATTTTCTCCAGCAACTTTCAGTGGCACTTGTTATTGCAAATTGTTACAAAATAATCAGTTGTGTGAAAATGGACGGGAAGAAACATGGTATCATAGGTGGACTTGGTAACTGTGGTTTCCCTCTTATTTGTGCTTTATAAATGATGGAATTCAGTCAGTTTCTAAGTTGTTTCTTCTTCAGTTCAGCATTACTTCCAGATCAGCTTGACCAAAAATGTTTCATATACTAGCTTTAAGGTTGGCAGCTGTCTCTTTATCACTTTCTGATCTGCTATTGAACAAGGTTTGGAAACAAAACCACTCATTTCAACACATGAATTGCAATCCAAGTAGAAATTCCAAATACAGTAGAACAGTGTGTTGGCATACGTAAGTTTGACACTTAGAAACTTTTGTCCTTTCCAGAAGAGCTGTTTGTCCTTTGCTAGCAAGCTGAATTTGCTAACTACATAGCCATGAAAAGTGAAGGAGATACTGGCAGCAAATTAGTTGAAACTGTATTTCAGCCCTGTTGCTTGCAGTTCAGTGAAGTCTTCTAGTATAGTGTCCACCTTTCTGTTTAATGAACTGTCGTATCAGTCCACTGTCCCGTTCATACTGAGCTCAAAATTGAAAAAGGAGAGTATTTTGTCCCCGGTCCCTCCATTCCTGATAGGTAATATCAGTTGAGTGGAGGTGTGAAGTGGAATTCACGGTTTGGTGTAGTTTGCCTTCTAATTAAAGGGTGCAATAGAGAGAAACTCTTACTGTTGCATTTATTGTTAGTTTTAACAGCTTGTGTAGGAGGTGAGTTAAGCCTGGGATTTAACCTAGATTTGATGTAGCGTGAGCTTGTTCTGAGGAGGTGTAGGTTGTGTTTTACCCACTAACAGTACTACTTGCTTAAGGAATCCTGAACTTGAAGGCAAGGCTTTGGAGGTATGGTTTTGAGGTGGTGTACAGGTGTGTGTACACACACCACTCCCCACCATCACCTTTTGTTGTCTTTCACCAACACTTTATGCTGCTCATATACAGTAACGAAGGTTTGAACATACTTGGAGAGTTCTTCTGAATGGCTGTGTTACCCTTTTTAATCGAATTGACATGCATGCAATGGAATTTGAGTCATCTTTATTTTAAAAATATTTTAATGTATTTGTGAGGTGGAGTCTAATACCTTTGTACAAGTTTGACTTCCCACAGTGTACTTAGCAGCAGTTAGGATGAAATAAGCTTGGTTTGAATGGCTCGTACTGAATATATGCATTGCTGCATTTCACAGTGCTCTTTAAAATGGCTAGAGGCTCAGTCACTTAGAAACTGAGGAATAGGGATGTCAGTTGATATCAAAGGGCAATGGATTTAACCCTCAGGACTTCTCTCTGGTAAAGGATTTTTACTCAAGCAAGAGTGTGTTGCAAAAGTGACTAGACAAGCAATATATGCAATAGTTCATTGCCTCTTTCTACCTGTGTCTGTTACCTGGCAGAGTGGATGAATCATGCCTTCTTGACCAGTTAAACCATTATTTTTAAGTGTAAGCCTTGTACTAGATTTTATAGCAAGATTACTTTAAGTAGAAGTGTAAGCTGTTGTCTTGACTACCATTATTATTATTAATTAAGCATTCTCTGTTTAGTGAGTTGACAGTTTGTCACTGAGAAGACAATAGGATAGTTAAAACTATCTCATTATATCATTATAAATGGTCTTATTATATCATAAATGCAATCTAGTGTGACCATGCTCCTGAGTAAACCTACCTTCTTGCTCCTGTTAAGCCTTGTATCTACCTCTTGAAAACAGTGAGTTCTGTATCATCGTCTGCATACTCCTGTGGAAACTTACTGTGACATTCGTTCTTTGTGAAATCCACTGAGGAGTTATGAAAGACTTATGAGGAAGATGAATCAGGTTCTTACTTTCGTTCATTATAAACTTATCTTCCTGTTTAAATTAGGTTTACTTTCCTTGGAGCTTTTTTTATCATACATCTTACACAGTTATATCAGGAACTATTTATTGTATATAACTGGTGATTCTGTTGTTACTTAAACAATTGCTTCTGACTGTCTCAGAATAAATAGTGCTGTTGTGGTTTAACCCCAGCTGGCGACTAAGTACCACACAGATGCTTGCTCCCCTCCCCACCCCCCCAGTGGGGTTGGGAGGAAATGGGAAAGAAAGGAGAACTTGTGGGTTGAGATAAAGACAGTTGACTAGGACAGCAAATAAAAATATAACGATAATAGAGTATACAAAACAAACAATGCACAACTTCTTGCCACCTGGTGACTGACACAGCCCATCCCGAGCAGCAATCACAGAGGAAAAGTGAGAGTGATCCTGGAACAGTCTGGAGCAGCAATCTTCGAACAGTGGTTTCCCCAGCAGCGATCTTGGAACTGCAAGTTCCAGAGAGAGCAAGCGAGGGAACCAATAGCCAAATGAATAAAAGCCTGAATGAACAGCATCTGGCCTACCAGCCAGCCCCCACTTGTACGCTGTGAATGACGTCTATGGGATGGAATACTCTTTGGCTGGTTTGGGTCAGCTAGACTGGCTGTACACCTCCCAGCTTTTTGCACTTCCACATTAGCAAAACCTGGGAAGCTGAAAAAGGTCCTAGATCTCATAGCAACCACTAGTAACATCAGCGTATTATCAATAGTTTTCACATGCTAAATCAAAAACACAGAAGCTACTTGGAAGAAAAATAGCTCCATCCCAGCTGAAACCAGGACAAGTGCTTTCTCCAGTGTAATTATAAGTGCTTCAAGTTTCAGTATAAAAGTGTCTATTGTTTTCCAAACAGGGTGGAAAATGGAGGTTAATGCAGCAGCAACAAGCCTTTTTTGTTAAGTTTTTAACTTCTGTCTTTTAGTTTCCGCATCTTATGTCCTAACAGATAAGGATTTGGCATCCTTCTGTTATTGTTTGAATATGTAAGGTTACAGTATGGAGGAAGACTAAGGCAATAAAATGAAAATAAAAAAATACTCTTAGCATAAAAATAGAAGTATCTTCCTGCCTGCTTTAACTAGGACAGGTCATGAAATATTTTGGACCTGCCCAGGCCTGGCTTGGCTTTGTGGTTCAAATTGTTCCAGGCCTCTGAATTGCCCTGTGCTTGGTCTTGGTTAATGACTGGTGTGCAATTATGTTTCTCGTAACGATGTCACAGGGAAGTCTGCACACTTCTTGCTCTTCTGCTGCAAGCTGAAGCAGTAATGAGATCTGAACTTTACGTTGTGTTTTGCCAGTAGTATCTTCCAGAATTTTTCTCTCATAGATAAGTCTGGGCTTAGTATTTGATGCATCTTTTTCCACTGGAGAAAGGAACTTTTTCTGCATTCTTTCCTTCTCTAAATGGGTAAGTACCTTGCGAAATGAGGTAGGAATCCCTTTAGTTCATCTTTCTGGCTATAGCCAGAATTCTGATTCTGTAATTCTGATTTTAGGATCTTAGGAGTTTTCTATCTTTCTCATTTGAGATCTTTTTTGAGTGGTGTGGGTGCTTTCCTGTGGTCTGTTCTTTGCATGTCAAAACGTGGATTCTGAAGACTGTAATTCAGATCATGATTGCTGGAATACAGTCATCCAGAGTAAGAGAACCAAATCTTGATTGGCTGTCGTCAAGTAGATTTTGTCACTCATGTCTTATGAGATTCAACTTACCCATTTGCTCAGGTAAAGTTTATCTGGTTGTCTCACTACTTTAGGCCATGGATGATTTATTAGGTAAATCAGTGGTCAATTCTCAAGGGCATAATAGAGGGGCTTTATTTTTTCAGATGGAACCTGAACCTGTTACTTGCAGAGCTGTTGGGACTGCTTATGAATTCCACTTTGTGCTACTGTTCCTGTCCTGTCTTAACTGGAAGGGGGTTCTTCCCTTCCCCTTTTATCTACACCAGTTACCTGTCAAAAGGTTGTAACAATTTCATCTTGGGTAATAGATTAACCTGGTTCTTTTGCCAGAGCACTGTAAGGCTGACTGCATACATTGCAAATAAGACCTGCTTTTCCTTACACCAAACAGAAGTGAGTGTTTGGAAAATCCTGCTTTGCTAATTTTTCAAGTGAAAGATAATGTTGACTGTCTTCTGGTTCTTTTATCAGAGAATGGCACAAGGTTGCTGAGATAGGCCTGCTGACTGTCTGCTAAAACTCAAGGGACCTTGTTTCTGTTATTGGACTTCTCCAGAGCACCTTTCCTGCTATATCCTTATAGAAATACTTGTTGTTAATGCTGTACTTGTTAAAAAGGGTGGTGGTTCTGTAGTCACTGCTAAACCATCATTCCAAAGTGTGCTTTCAAATGAGAGGGGTTCTGCTTTGGAGTGAGCCATAGTGGACTGTGCATATTGATCAGCTTGCCTTCAGAAGAGAAGAGGTAGTAACTAGGAATTGAGATGCTAATGGGACTGTGAGGTCCTGTTCTTTCTTTGTAGTCCCTTCAGAATTAAGTAGCTTGAAAAGATAAAAGTATTAAGGAAGTGTGCAGCTTTTTTTTTTCTTAATGCTGGTACTGTGCATGTCTAGTTTGAAGTATTCTAAAAGACAAGTCCCTGAACTTGGGAAGTGGCACATGACTTCCTGATAACTGAATTGTTTCAAGTGTTATTTACGTGATTCCTACATAATTCATATTGATCACTATGACAATTTTTATCTAATCTGTATGAATAAATATACAGAGAGAAATAACACACTTGTGTGCGCACCCATCAATGGATAGGATATATTGTCATCTTGGCACGGCCAGCTGCGATGGTCCATTTCCTAAATGTACTGAACTGTAGAATACTAGGAGGAAGAAATAGGTACTCCTGCATGTGGTACAGCCCATTCTGAAGCACTTCAATAAATACAATATGTTTTTAAGCTCCTGTCTGTGGATGTGTAGACACTATCAGTGGTCTCTGGCCAGCCTGAGTGTAATTTGATGGAAGGAGGAACCAGTGCAAACTGAGGCAAGCTTCAACTTTTGTCAAAGACTATTTTGTTACTCTCGTAGTCCAGCTACTTGATATATTTGAGCCTCTTTGCAGACGTGTATAAGTGTCCCAGAAACTGAGGCAAGAATTTGTATTTGTGATTATTTAATCAATACTGTCCACTTCAGCCAAAAGTAGTTGATCTGTAAACTTCAACTGATGCTGTTAGTCTGTTTACTGCTATGCAGAAGTGTATGCTGCATTACATTCTTCTCAATACAGTGGTGAGATCTAGTTTCTTCAGCAGCTGTCACTAGTACTATGCTCAAGAACACACGGACAGGTTAACTGCGGCTTTGAATTTGGTGTTGCACAGATGTAAACCATCAACACCCTGTGTGAGAAATGTAGGGTCTCTTCCATGTGATGGAACAAGGCTCCAGCTGCTCCAAGGAGCAGTCTGATGCGTTGTTAAAACAGTAAACTCACCTGGGTGGTTACCGGCTGTTAACTAGGCACTTACTAACTTACTGTCTCTGCTGGAAGAACAGATTGCCCTTGGCTTCGTATGGTCTGGACAAGAGTGTCTACAAATAGTGCATGCAGGACCTCCTGCCTCAGCTGTCCCAGTGTCCAAGCTGAGCAGGCTCCACAGAAGGGTCTTTGCAGACGACTCAGCTCTGAAGGAAGCTCTCTGTGTGGTAAGGCATACCTAGCGGGAGCCTCCAATTATGATGTGGAACGGAGTATCTCAGAAAAAAACTTTCATTGTAAAACTCAGTGCAGGTTAATGGTTAAGTTAAGCTTAAATTTGCGTATGAGGGTGCTTGGTGCTCTTTCATCTGAACTATTCTTCAGTGTCCTGTCATACGCGAAATACAGACAATGACCAAGTAACCAGTTCCTTCCGTGAGAAGGGTAGCTGCTACTTCCAAATGCATTGTTGTGCCAAGTGTCTAGAGGAATGAGGAAAGCAGGGTTGGGGTAGTGTGACAGATTGATACAGAAAAGAGACAGATAAATTATTCCAGTTTTGGATTGTTCTTACAGTACAAGTAGCTCTTGCTTTCTATGCAGTAAGATTCCTGGCAGCATTGTATTTGGCATTCTCTTTTTTGCTTGATGTCCCATGGAAGATTTTACAGAACTAAGATTTGGGACTGTGCAAAGATAGAAACAAACTGTTATTAGAACTGCAAAAATCACATACTCAAGACACAGGTGAAGTAAATGTTCATTTAGATGTTAGAAGCTAAATAGAGATGAAGGCTGTTAAGTAAAAGCATATACATCAGGTCTAAAGCTCAAAGAGGCAATTCAAAACATTTCTGCAATCTATGTAACAAGACTGGAATTTCACTTCATTCCTACTGCTCTTGCTTTGAGTCCAGTAATTTGCCTCTGATTGGTGAACGTTAGTTTTATTAATTGACAGCTTTTAATATAACTGGATAAAGTAACTTATTAGTAGCAATCAAAAAAGCACACCATTTTAGTAGTCTAGTTTGTAATTGATAATAGGTCTACAGTTCAGTGGCATACATTATGTGAATCAAGGCAGTAGATCTAACTGAAACCAGAAAGCTATTCTTAGCCCATATCTAAAGAATTAAATGATGCAGAAAAAAGGTTTTACATCATCTCTTGTCAGCTTACTAGCTACCCATACAACTGCAGTGCCTTGCTTCTGAATCAGATTTTTGCAAAAGCAAAAACGAAGTACATCACCACATCTACAGTATGAGGCATCACACTTACCTTTTTCTTGGATATTGCGTAGTATACTGAAATTTTAATTTTGTTTGCCACAATAAGGAACTAGGCCAGAACTGCTTAACTTATTTCTAGTAGTAATGTGAAGTATAACTAACTTCTAAGCACTGATCGGGAGTCCTCTAGCAACCCAGAACTCATCTACTGCTGAGTCTTCAGAGTGAAACTTCTTGTAGTCTTGTTTCCCTAGGTGTGGTTTGTGTTTGTTTTTTCCTCCTTTTCACCTCCTCTAACCCACTTAGGCATGCTAGATCAGCTGGGTCTGTCATGTGCTACATGAATAGCTCAGTTTGAGTTACATACGACGTAATTCCAGATCATCTATGCTTAAATTCTTGTTCTGTTTCTCCTCCCTCCCCTTGCCAACTTTTTGAGAACTGGCAAAATGGTAGAAAACTAAATAGGATGTATTTTTCCTCTCTGGGACACTGAAGCCTGCCTGTTTAAGGAGAAGAAAATGGCCTGTTCTGCTGCAAGAGGAGTAAGAACTGACAGCTGGGCAGTGAGAAGAGGCTTGCTTGAGATCTGATGCCACGATGGTGCAGAACACTTAAGGGGCAGCAAAGCCCCCTGATTTACAGCCCCCATGGCTGTCGATGCTCAGCATGAGTCTTAATTTGCAGGGTCCTCAGGCACTGCAGAGGTTGAGGATCAATGAAGTTCAGTATCTCCCTTTGGTAGAAGCCAACACTTCAGAACCTTCTGAGCTGCACAGCCAAGTCGCATTGTAACCAGAAGGGAAAACATGACCACTCAACCCATCCCATATTATTTGGGGTTTTTTCACTATGCATTTCTATATACTTTCTAAGGATTTAAAAGATTCTAAAGCATTTCCTATAATATATTTTACTACTGTCACTATCTTTAAAGAAAGACGTTTGTTCAAAGATACAAAATTGCTTGTAATAGATTACAGGTGTTAAATAAAAATATAAATGCTTAAATGGGTTTGAGATTAAAGCTTTTGTTATTTTTATCAAGTTTTACAACTGTTTATGACTAAAGAGAATCAATAGTGGTGGCACGTTCTCAAACGGCTGTTAATGTGATAGTCATAGCTGCCCTTTCAAAAACAGTACAGGGAAAAAATGCTCCCTTTTCATAGATTTGAGCACAGCTAATAAACAGCATAGTAAAACTCATATTACACGTATCATCCATCACACTGTTAATTGCTAATATAAATCTGACTCTTGTGGCCAGGAAAGAAGGAAAAGCTGGACAATTTTATCTTACAAGAAAAGTTTTAAAATCCTTAGTGATGATTTAGTGATACCAGAATCATCTGTGATGGTGATTTAGTGATACCAGAATCATCTGACTAGTGTGGGCTAGCTCCATATAAGAGGGGGAAACAAAAGAGAATGAGAGAGAGAAGGTGGGGGGGAACAACAAAACACACCACCACCACAGCAACAAGAAAACCCTATAAAAACAAAAATTAGCACTCTTGGCTGCTAGTAGTACTGGAATTCTGTCAGAGAATTTGTAGTGGTCCACATGCATTTAAAATTAAGAACCCTTAAAAACCGATTAAACAGATTGTCAGAATTGGGCGCTTTTATATTGGTGAAACATATGCTGTAGAAAATGCATTTGAATGATGACCAGGGTAACAAGTTTTTGTAAATTACTGGTATGGTGTTGTTGACATAAGACTAGCTTGTATTTTTAACATCTAAAACAGATTGACTGTACCCATCTATTAATACCTTGACATATTTATTTAGTCTGAAAAGTGACTTAATTGGGTTTTATATTTGAGAAGGTAGCTGCAATAAGTAGATTCAGAGAGTTCCTCTAGAGGAACCTGCCTCCCTAGTGATTATCAGGAAAGCCTAGTGAAATAGCTGGCTCGTGTAGCCATATAGTTACATTAACTAAAATCGAATGATACAGGTAGTCCTTTATTGAAAAGGATTTGGGTTTTCTTTTGCTAAAATAGTTCTTACTTCCATTCCACCAGCCTTTTGGTGATAGGCTGACTTGTCATCTATGTTGGGGAAAGCAAGGGAAAGACAAGCTTCATCGTTATACTTGCAAATTTCTTGCTTACTAGTCAGAACAACAATAAATACAAATAAAATTTAAGTGATATTCTTTGGACAGCGGTTACATAGGTAGCAGGGTATTGCATTTCTTTCCCAGGCATGTCAACTTGCCAATTACTGCTGTACTTACCCATTGGATCAGTAAAGGTAACTTTGTAGGATGTAAAATCCAAAGGGAGAGCAAGAAGCACAGAAATTTTAATTGACAAAGACAAAATTTCAAACTGAGAAGGGCAACATGAAGGATCCGTGACAGAAAAATGCTAAGGTATTAAGTAACTATCTTCTGACTTCTTCAAGTAGTACCATACAAATGAAGTACCTCAGATGCATATCAGTTCCAATCAATAATGTAAAATACCTGAATTTAAAAGTATGTTCCATTTCTATTATTAGGATTAGCTTTCCGGGGCACAACCCTGTTTGTAACATTGTATCTTATAGACTTGTGAGACACAACTTCTTTTAGCTTTCCATGTTTGCCAAAAAAGATCATGTATCTACTTACTAATTTTAGGCCTTAATACAATCTATGCTTGCTTGTTATTAACTTGGTCTCCTTTCAAAATTTTAAAATCTTCAGAGTCTATTTGGACCACTTTGGCTTCTCAGAAATGGGAAGATTTTGCCAACTAAGTCATCTAAAAGTTAAAGAATTTTTTCTGAAATCTAGAAGCACAGGAAAAGTGAGACAATGTGATAACTATCCTCCGAGCTCACAAAGAAGTTGTTTCAATCTTTTGAACAAGATACCATGAAGGGTTTTGTTGTCAGCTGATAAAATGAAAGTTAATACCTGAAGTTCTAGGTGTGATTTCAGATTTGTGTCTTCGATTTTTACTGGATCTCTAAAAAAACCAAAAAAAAACAAAACAAACAAAAAAAAAAAAAACAAAACAAAACAAAAAAAAAAAACACCAAAAAAACCAAACCCATTGTGGTCTATATAGGCAAAACCAATCAAAGAAATTGAATCGGATTAAGAATTTGATACTTTGATGTGAATAAGCTTCATGCTCTTTATATCTTTACAATTATTTTGTGAAACTTAAGACTCTCCTATGAAGGAGTGAGGGTACTGACATTAATGTCACATTAACCACAGAGGCGGGTCATAGTGATGCATATAATTCATATGCATAATATCATGGCAAATTCCAAAATTATGAGGATTTTTTATGAGTAGATCTGGAACTTAGTCTCAGAAAATGAAGAATGATGAACAAAAGTCATGACCTTATCATACTCTGAAATGCAAGCAAGTAGGTAACTTGTTCAGTAATGGGCATACACCTGAAACATGAAGTGGAAAAAGCCAGCTAAATTTCTGTAAAACAAAAAGGGATCAACAGAGCTGTTGAAAAAGCAGATGTTCCCTTTTATCTATGCATCTCTCTGTGTATGTTGAGATTAGTTGGTTTACCTTTATTGATCCTGAGATGATCTGATGGCATTTTTACATAGTCAGTGAAGCTGTGAGGCACAGGGCCAAACATAGCTGAACACAAATCAGTAATTCAAAGTAGCTGGATAAAAGCAAACTAAGTGTAGCAAACAAAGTAATACATAGTTACTACTACAAATAGTTACTCCATCCAGCATAAGCAAAAAGCCTCAGCTGCAGAACTTGAGAACACTTTTGTGGTTTTGCAAAAAAAGTACCCATTTGGACAGAGAACATAGAAAGCTATGTGAATTAGAGAGGTCTAGTAAATGTAACTTAAGAAGAACACTTGTAGATATCATTGGTTAGCTGTTGAAAAAAACTGAAAAGAGAAATAAACTACAAATAGGAAAAAAGACTGCTGAAAAAAAAAACCAGTTAAGTAGTAAATGTTGGTCTCTAAAGCTACATTTTCAGCCACCTGATTCTTGATAATTTAACATCTGTGCTTTTGAATTGACAAAGCAAATAATTATTGTTCTACCTTCAGCTAAGAGTTTGTCTATAATAAATGGTACAAAAGCCTGCAAAGTTTGTCTTCCTGATAACAACTTCTCGCAAATTTCCAAATCAAATACAAAATGGATCTTTTGACTCATCTGTTTTACTCTGAAGTACCGCTTGTGATCTAAATTGATTAGATGAATGTTCTGTTGCAAGTAATCTACATCCTGTAGAAGGGGATATCAGACTTTATGCAAAAGAAGGGAAATTTAGATTTATTAATTTAGCTGAAATCACTTATTTCAGAATAAGTGACTTGGAAATGCTTCATATCTTTTTCTTTACTGTGTAGTTCTTGGAAAAGAAAATCAACTTATCAATCATCTATTGTAGTAAAAGAATCTTTGATAAAATAATACAGGGAAGAACACCAATGCAGACAAACAGACAAGTGATTTAAAACAGATATGAAATTCCCTCTGTGTGGAAAATTATACGCACTGGTGATGACATTAGATGCGTATGACTAATCACAGTTAATGCTTGCTGTTGCCAATTAGCTTTATTAGCACAAGCAATTTGAGCACAGGATGACATTACTTTAATTACTGCAAGCAGCTTGTTCATTTATTGAGTAGTGTGCATTTAGAAAAGGGTTATTTTATCTGCAAATTAATCATAACCCTCCTTATCATTAGAAATTTGGGAACGCTGAGGAAAAAAGACTTTACCATACACATAGAAAAAAAAAAAAAAAAAACCAAAAAACGAGTGATGAAAGTCTGGCAGCAATTTTAGTGTTTTACTATTTGATTTTTTGATAAAAAGACAAAGGCTATTGTATGATTTCTGTCTGAAAGCTGTACATGAGTGAGACAAAATTGCTACCATTAGAGTTAAGGCAAGACATTATGACCATTAGGTGGTAGCAATGCAAAAAAAATCTTGTGAAGGGGTACAGCAAAAATAAGGCTAAAGATATCTAGAAAAAAACCCCCAAACCTCACACTCCAATCTGAACAAGAAAAACAGAATTTATTTTCTCCTTTTTTATCGTATGTTGATCTGTGGGACAGGTATTAATTTTTCAAATTTGCATATTTACAAAGGGTGGAATATGCATAATTTCATTAGCACAATGCAAAAAGAGTCATTGTGCAAGTACGTTTACTCAGAAATGCTATAGCAAATGAAACAGAGCTGCAACCATGAGCTGATTTCATTTGCACCACCACACTGATGATTCTAAAGACAAAACTTGCTTTTCCTTTATTTTAAGCCTGTAACAATTTGAGCTTGCATCAGGAATCACATTCTCTGTTTTACAGTAGCTTTTTGCAATTTTTCTTTTAAGCCATCTGTTGCAAATCTTGTTTTGGACAAGATATCCGCTATTCAAAACTGAAATTTGAGGATTCTTAAAGAATGACAGGGTCCTTAGCAGTTGTTGACTTCTGCTCTATTGTTATCCTTCTCTTTTGTTCATCCACTATTGCTGTAGAAGCAGTACTCCTAGAGAAAGTAGCCAGTCTGTGGCTAGGGTTACATGGGCTCCTATGGCAAGGCCACATCACGTAATCAGCTGTGGATTCTGCTATATGCAGGCTGATAGGGCATGTGAATCCCTGCTGTGGGATTTAAAAAAAAAAAAAAAAAAAAAAAAAAAAAGTGACTTAGTTAAGGCCAGCAAGGCTGATGATGTTGGCGGTGCGACCAGCTAAGGCTGGTGGGACACTGGAAGAGGTTGCACAGAGTTGTGGAAGTGTCAGGTTGGATGGATCTTTGAGCGACCTGATCTAGTGGAAGGTGTCCATGTCCACGACAGGGGGCTTGGAGCTAGGTGTTCATTGAAGGACCCTTCCAACCCAAACCATTCCATGACTCTCTGAGTCAAAGGTTCATCCTGCAGTGGGGTGGAGGAGCAACTCAGGTGCCACTGTCTCCTTTTGCATGTAAGCTGCTTATAGAAGTTTCCTTCTCCTCAAGGTAGTACATGTGCCTTGTAAGCATCTAAATAACTTTAATGCTAAATGATTTTAGTAAGCACAATGTCAGGTAAGGAAGGTTGAGTGACTTACGCTTTGGTGTCCTTGTTGCCTCTGTCCACAAACCTCCTGTGGACTGTCCTTAAAATGAAAGCATACACTTAGGTTACGTCACTATTTTCTACTGCATCAGCTGTGTGCACTGTCCCATGTCTGTCTTCCCGTCCCAGGGACATCTGCAACTCAAAATTTCCACTGACTTCCAACAAAACTGGTTTTACCAGCCTAAGTTTCTTTTCAGTAGTGTAGGTTGGCTTTATTATACTGGGGTGAAGGTTTACCTCTCCTGATATACCTGTGACCACAGAAGAACTGTGCTGGTAGAGCATACTGATACTGTATACTGCTACCTTTGGCTACAAGCCATGACGCTAAGCAAGCTGATTAATCCTCAACCTAAAGGATCTAGTCTTCAAGTCTACCTTTGGCAACAGTCATTGATGATAGAACATGAATTGTTTAAAATGCACTTCAAACAGTCTTTTCAAGCTTACCTTAGTTGAAAAATAACTCTTCTTTCTCCATAACCACTTTCTCCAGCATGCATGAACTCCTTCCTATAAAGTGTCTCCCTGAATAGCAACAAACCCTTAATTCTCTTCTAGCTTTACATACATTTTCAGTTTAGCTGAATGCACTCAGCATTCAGAAGCTTCGTAAATGCAGCGTTATAGTTGTCTGGACAACATGCTCTGTACTTCTAGAATGCCAAGGGTGTCAATAGTTGAAACTGCTGAAAACACAGAGTTAGTAGGTTTGAAGTGTGCAGTCCTCATAGCAAGCAGCTTAAAGTAGCCCCAGGAACTGAATCAACAGAAGATATACTGCAAGTATCATTCAGATAAGCTGCCCAAAAATAAACACAAGACAGTAATTTGAACTACTAAACGGTTATATGAACGTTCAGCTTTGTGATGTGTTTGATCTCACACTACATTGTTAGTCATCTGCCCATGCTTCAGTTTCTTCTTGGCACATAATGAACTTTTTTTCTCCTTTTTGGAGCAACAAGTGCTTGTGGCAGACTCGCACAACTTATTCCCAGGATGAGAACATTTCTATTCAGAATGGAGGCTCCCCTCTTATTTCCGTCCTGAATATTATGCTGTGTATTGCTCTCTAGCAATACATACAAGGGTGTTAAAGGGTGGAGGTATACCTATACACAGCAATGATCCAAGGGAAATCTTAGGATTTCAAAAAATGACAGCATTTGGCAACTTGTGCCTGGCTTGTCAGATGCTTCACGATTTTTTTAGGTTTGTGTTGAGGGGGGGCAGGGAGGATTTTTTTAATTTGTTGTTTTTTAAAGTCACAATTTGAAAGTTTCTTTCCTCTGGGTGCACACAGTGTGCAAACCTGAAAGGTTATGGTGCTTGTCAAACTCTGGGATCACTGCATCAATTATGAGAACAGCATTAAAATAATTGGGAGAAAAGGATGAGGTTGAAAAGAAAATGCTGTCTTCCTGGCTGCAGAGAGTCATTTTTATTATTCACAGGTTCTTTGAATTAACTGGTACTTGGGAAAATGAAAATAATATTGTGTTTTAAATGTAATACCATGTTTGCATCCTGAAGGATACAAAAAATGGAAGGCATTTTTAGCAATGACACACCTATATTAGCAAACATTGATGGGCAGTAAATTTTCCGTTGTTGGTTTGGTTTTTTTGAGAAGCAATGAAGATACCATTGCATTATCACTGAGCGATTCTAATCTTGTTCTGGACTTTCCACATTTCTGTTGGGCCACAGAGATTATTGCCAAAATGGAGGACATTCTTTGAGAGCAAAGCCAAAAGGAGAATGAAGTAGCACTTCAGGCTCAGCAGTGTATAAGCTAATTTAATAGGAAAGGGTAGCCATTGTCTACAGAGAAACGTGGAACAGCACATTCGTTCCAACAGATGTTCTTCACTGACTGTGAGCATCCTAAACTGATGAAAAACAGCTTGGCACAATAGCTCTGAGAGGATAAGATAGATAAAAAAAGAGGATAAATATTCCTCTTCCCAAGTCCCAGTCCTGTGACATACCACTATTCAAAGCAATCTCATTTCCACGGATTTACAGCATATTAATGACCCATGAAGACGCAATGCTGTGTGTGAGTGAACCCGTGATGCTGAATTTGTATCACTGCAGCATTCCTCACCCTTCCCCCATAGACTAAGCAATGTTATTTTGATCAGATGGGGGGGCCGGGCATGGGATACAGAAAGGAAGGAGCAATCACGCCACCATCATTCAGGTTGTTGACCTACCCATGTTTTTGATATTTTGTGATGAGGTACAATTAAAAACACATTTACTATGCAATTGGTATTTTGTTCTGATATGACCAAAACTAGTTATTAGAACTATTCCAAGCAAACTTTATTCTCTGTCCCTACTGATGGCTCTTCTCATAATGCTGCTAGCTACTGTATTCAGGTTAGTGGTTGAGCCCTCCCCCTGCATTTGACTAGTTCTGGATTTAGATATCCCTGTTTCCTAAGTATGGGCACAGACTCAAACCCTCCTAGTCCCTTAACCCATAACTATTTGGTATGCTCCTGGTAAACTTCTAATTCTTATCAGATTGCATTTGCACAGGTCATAGGGTTCTTTCAAGGACAGCAGTAAAAGTTTGATCTCCAGGTTTAGGCTGGCAGAAAGAAATAATGTAGAAAAGTAGAATTGTTTCTGTCTTTGTTTCATGATCTGAACTACTATTTGACTACAGTAGTCATCAGCATCCTAGTCAATATGGACCATATGCAAATCTTGTATCTATAATGGATGCATTTTCTGATGCTGAACTACCCACCATACTCACATTAGAGAGTCACAAATGCTTTTTTATTCTATCACACCTGGCCATATTGCTCATGGAACTAATAAGGAGTATTAAGCATAAATATGAATGTAGTAGGGCCTGTTGCAATAGGACAAACGGTAATGGTTTTAAGCTAAAAGAGAGTAAGTATAAGGAAGAAATTTTTTACAATGAGGGTCATAAAATACTGGAACAGGTTGCTCAGAGAGGTGGTAAATGCCCCATCCCTGGAAACGTTCAGTCAGGTTGGACGGGGCTCTGAGCAACCTGATCTAGTTGGATGTCCCTGCTCATTGTGGGGGGCGGGGGGGACTAGATGACTTTTAAAGGTCCCTTCCAACCCAAACTATTCTATGATTCTATATTTCCTTAATACTGCTGATTCTTGTATTTCCCTAGTGCTTATCTTTCCAGAGTCTTCTTACCATCCTATATTTTATTAATACAATTTTCTTTGGCTACATTTTTAAGACAAAAATGAATAAGCTTGTAAAGTTCAAAATAGTCTGAAATACTGTATCTCAACCCATCTTCGTTATTGGATGTGGGGGGAAACTTAGTGACAAAGGATGAGGAAAAGGCTGTGGTACTTTATGCCTTCTTTGCTTCAGTCTTTCTCTGCGCACCCAGCCCCTGATCAGTAAGACAGGACAGGGACAGGGAGCGGAATGAAGCCCCCATAATCCAAGGGGAAATGGTCAATGACCTGATACACCAGTTAGACACCCACAAATCTATGGGGCCAGATGAGATCCACCCCAGGGTACTGAGAGAGCTGGCAGAAGTGCTCACCAAGCCACCTTCCATCATTTATCAGCAGTCCTGGTTACACGATGATCAGTAAGACAGGACAGGGACAGGGAGCGGAATGAAGCCCCCATAATCCAAGGGGAAATGGTCAATGACCTGATACACCAGTTAGACACCCACAAATCTATGGGGCCAGATGAGATCCACCCCAGGGTACTGAGAGAGCTGGCAGAAGTGCTCACCAAGCCACCTTCCATCATTTATCAGCAGTCCTGGTTACACGAGGAGGTCCCAGTTGACTGGAGGTTAGTAAATGTGACACCCATCTACAAGAAGGGCCAGAAAGAGGATCTACAGGCCTGTCAGTCTGACCTCAGTGCCAGGGTTATGGAGCAGGTCATCTTGAGTGCCATCACGTGGCATGCAGCACCTGGGACAACCAGGTGCTGAGGTGCAGTCAGCATGGATTTCTAAAAGGCAGGTTCGTCTTAGTGGACAAGAGAAAGGCTGTGGATGTTGTCGACCTGGATGTCAGCAAAGCCTTTATTACTGTCTCCCACAGCATTGTCCTAGAGAAGCTGGCGGCTCATGGCTTGGACGGGTGTACTCTACGCTGGGTAATAACCTGGCTGGATGGCTGGGCCCAAAGAGTTGTAGTGAATGGAGTTAAATCCAGTTGGCAGCCAGTCACAAGTGGTGTTCTCCAGGGCTCAGTGTTGGGGCCAATTCTGTTTAATATCTTTATCAATGATCTGCATGAGGGGGTTGAGTGCACCCTCTGTAAATTTGCAGACAACACCAAGTTGGGCAAGTGTGTTGATCTGCTTGAGGGTAGGAAGGCTCCGCAGAGGGACCTGGACAGGCTGGATCGATGGGGCGAGGCTGTATGAGCTTCAACAAGGCCAAGTGCAGAGTCCTGTACTGGGATCAAACAATCCCATGCAATGCTGCAGGCTTGGGGAAGAGTTGGAAAGCTGCCTGGCAGAAAAGGACCTGGGGGTGCTGGTCACCAGCCAGATGAATATGAGCCAGCAGTGTGCCCAGGTGGCCAAGAAGGCCAACAGCATCCTGGTTCGTATCAGGAATAGTGTAGCCAGCAGGACCAGGGCAAGGATCGTCCCCCTGTACTCGGCACTGGTGAGGATGCATGTTGAGTGCTGGGTTCAGTTTTGGGTCCCTCACTGCAAGAAGGACATTGAGGTGCTGGAGCGTGTCCAGAGAAGGGCAATGAAGCCGGTGAAAGGTCTGGAGCACAAGTCTTATCAGGAGCAGCTGAGGGAGCTGGGGTTGTTCAGCCTGGAGAAGAGGAGGCTGAGGGGAGACCTTACTGCTTATGGAGGTTGTAGCGATGTGGAGGGTCAATCTCTCCTCCCAAGTAAGAAGTGATAAGACAAGATGAAAAGGCCTCAAGTTGTGCCAGAGCAGGTTTCAATTGGATGTTAGGAAAAACTTCTTCATCAAAAGGGTTGTCAGGCACTGGAACAGGCTGCCCAGGGAAGTGGTTGAGGCACCATTCCTGGAGGTATTTAAAAGACATGTAGATGTGGTGCTTAGGGACGTGGTTTAGTGGTGGATTTGGCAGTGATAGGTTAAAGGGTGGGCTTGATAATCTTGAAGGTCTCTTCCAACCTAAATGATTCTATGACCTTTCATATGGAGCAGCAGCAACTCTTGTAAAATGCAAGCACAGGGCAAACAAAAATGCGTAACTCAGTCTTAAAATGTGAAGAACAGAGCTAAAACTTAAAGCACGTAGGTATTTTTCAGGACTGAGTTATTCTGAGCTAACTATTGAATCATTCTCTTACATTTCTGTCAAACTATTTCCAAATAGAGAGTCCAAGCCCTGTTCACATTCAACTTCATTTCAGTTCTCTAGTATGCAGAGCTTTAACTATAATTCCTCCAAAGGAAGAGCAAGTACTGGCTAAGTCTATAGAGTACAAGGACAGCCTGATCAGCAGTTACTATGAGATTTTGTAACTAACTGTAGTTTTTGAACATCTTTCTCTTCCATGAGATTGTATTGGTCTAAATAGCAATCCTCCCTCTCTCATTCCCCCCATTTTTTTACTGTCCTGATTTAATTATGTATGCTGATTACAGCCCCCTCTTAGGGCACATTAAAAGTTTATAATCGTTACAACATTTGGACATGTGCCTGTAACCTAAACTATGCTTCTGAGCATCTCAGACTGCTATCACCCTGGTGAAGGGGATGCCACCTAGGCTACATCTCCACTGACTTTTAAAACATGGTTATCAGTGGGAATCCATACAGAACTAGGATGGGTCTGTGGTTCAGCATATTCATAAGTGATGTGGAAAAGGGCATGCATAGAAAGTCGGTCCTCTGAACTTAAATAGGGGAGCAAAAATTCCATGTTGATAATTTCGAAGTGTTATGTTTGGGATTAAAACAACTGACAGCATATAGAGGGAATCTTGTAATAGGTGCTAATCTAGCTAATGCACTGGGGAAAAAGCCTGGGGATTACTTTTACTTCTTTCTTTTTTTTTTTTTTTTTAATATCAACTTTATGCTGAGGGGATGGCTAAAAAAGCTAGAAGAATTTCAGGAATTACTAGAAACTAAATAAGGAACTTAAGTCTTTATAAATCTAATTTGCATTTGTATCTAGAATACTGCTTGCCCACAAACACATAATCAACATAGCAGAACAATAAAAGGTGCTGACAGCAACAGCAGAGAAGGTCAGAAGTCAGAAACAGCATATGTGGAATTGAGGTCTCCTGCACTGAAAAAAGTTCATGGAGAACATGATAAAGATACATGAAGTCATGAATAGGAAATGAGTTTTCTATACCACAAGAAGGTCATTGAGCTAAATTATTAAGCCACAAATTTAAGGAAAGGAAATACATAACTAAATGTGGAACTCACTGATACAAGTCACTGTGGAGCAAAACGCTTGGACAGGTTCAAAAGTGATTAGACAAATTAATGGCAGAGAATAAAAAAATCCAGACTATTCAGTATGAGATACCCTCGTCTACTCTGGCAGTCCACATGCCAGACTATGGTAGCACTGCATTTGTTCTTTTCTTTTTTCTTTCCCCAGCCACCTCTTACTGTCTCTCTGAGTCAGAGCAGCAATAGATATCTTCTTAAAAGGCCAAATCTTTATTAAAAAAGGCTATTAAAGTCTAATAATGATAAAGTGTAAAGTTTCTCATTCACGTAAACAGACTTGTGTATTAACTGTGGAAATACTGGCATAAGCAGACATTTTATAGTACAAATGGAAATTTTCTGTCAGCAAGTTTCAGATTTACTCGATGAGATATTAGCACTCCAGCAGCACCTCCGGCTACAGGGAATGAGTCCCAAAGCAATAAGCCTAATCATTATTGTGTTTTCATACGGTGAATCTACAGGGATAGAAAGTGTCTTGAAAGTTGAGGTTGACTTTACACTCACCAAATTCATCACTGAGATACAGTCTTTTTCTATCAGTTGATTGATTTTGTCACCTACAGTTGAAGAAATCTTTTAGTTTGAAAGTTAGAGCTTGCTAACACTTCATACCCTTTCCTAGCACTTGAGTTTAATAGCTACTTAGACAAAATTATACTATTGTCATAGCAAGTTAACTGTGCCAAAATTTGGATAAATAGGTATAAAAGCTATCTTTAAAACACTGTTTATTACCCTTAAGAAAGTTTCCCCATGCTTTATGTACTCTCTGTACCAGTTAGAATTTGGAATAAATGTTACAATATACTTCTTCATAATCCAGCTTTATATCAAACCACACAGCAAGAACCATTTTTTTTTTTTCTCCTATTGACAAGTTCTGTATTAGAACAAGACTTACACAAGGCTGGACTTTACACAACAATTTTTCTGCTTTCCTCAATGCATATTCCCTTTAATGTGTAAATACATAAGTTTTCATTCAATAAAAAAAAATCACTATTAAAAATGCTTTTTACATTTCCATCTATGTGATGCAGCCATTATAGAAGCATCATATATTGATGTTCAATTGCCATGAAACATTTCTGTATTATTCTGATATGCTAAATTGCCAAACATTGTTACAGAGAATACCCTGATATTCTGCTATAATTAATATTTACCTAGGTCATAGGAATAGCTATAGTTTATGAAGATGAATCCACAGAGTAGTGGAAAGAATTTCCAGAAGTTTTATTTAAGCATTCTATCCCTTTTTCTAGAAGCTATGTTTCTGGGGAGTAGGAAATATTTTTGAGAGTTAAGGACTAGGCAGTAGGCCTAGTTCTAAAACGTCTGTAATTCTTTGAGACATAGGTACAGAATAAAAGGAAAATTTACAGCTATGGCTGAGAGGGAAATATGCTATCAAGAGCAGATGACAGCTAAACAAAAAGGCAGAATAGGTCAGGATCTGACCTGCAGTCTGGAAAGTGCTGGAATCAGCTGAGGAAAAGGAAGGCAGGCAGACAGCAAGGAAAGAAAGAAGGAAGGAAGGAAGGAAATAGGGAAGGGAGGAAGAGAGGAATGGAGGGAGCCACTTGTATCATCTTGAAGTCAGGGATGATAATCTGCCAGATTCTGGCAATCTCTTTAAAAAAAAAAAAAAAAAAAAAAAAAGAAGAAGAAAAAAAAAGTAGCACTAGCATCCCCGTATTTTTTTTTTTTTTCTGAATAATTATCTGAGCCCAAGACACTGTAATTTTACCCTTAAGACAGGTGATCCAAGTACATTTATTTTATAAAGTATTTCAAGAATTGCATATTTAATATTTACTGAAAGGCAACGGACAGCCCCTGTTTACCAGTTTTGCAGAACCTGAATAGAGGTAGCCAGGCCCTTTGGTCTCTTAACACACACAAAGACAGGGGAATCATTGCCTAGTTCTGTGGACCCAGTTCTGCTAAAAGAGGTTAACTGTAAAACCTAGTGAAGAGCTGTAGCAGCAATTAGGTTGCCAAGCATTTAAGAACTATCCTGGGGAGTGGGGGTGGTACTGAAAATCAGATATATATCACTTAGGGTCTCCAACTGCAGGAAAGAGTCTCACCAGAGGTGTAAAAAAAAGTCAGGGTTGAAGGGGGAATAAACACCAATTACTCATCGATAGAAAGGAAACAATGGCAGCAGATCCTTCACTGGGCAGCTACTCATCAGGAGATACCAGTAACTCATGATCAGAGCCACAAACATTTTCTCTAATTGCGTAAGCCAGCCAACAGGCCTGCCATGAAGTGGAGGACACTGAGGACGGCATAATTGCATTTCCAGATTTCTTTGTGAACAGATCTGGGAATAGGCGCAACGGTGTTGGGGACTGGAGATGACACTAAGCTTTAAGGCTGCCACCTGTTACTTTTTATGTACCTCAATGGCAGATATATGTCACGGAACAGTACCAGGATCACAGACTTTTCTCTCTGATAGGGCTTACTCATGGAAAATGGAGATCGAGATCTTGCCATAAGCCATCACCTTGGTCAGTAGTATCTGTTACAGGCTAATGTGGGTGAAAAATATTGCCTCTCATAACTTACAGCAGCGAGGAATGTCAGCCCATTTTGGGTCACAAGTTGCAGGAAGTCACTCATAAAAATGAAGGAGGGTTCAGTACTGGAGCTAAGGATTGTTGACTTTTACATACCAAGATACTTCTCAAAAAGATATTTCCAGATGTGTACCAAAGACATTTTAACTTCCTGGGATTTACAGCACCTGACAGGTATCTGAATCCAAATCCTCACAAAGAGTAAAAATGAACCTTGATGATACATAGAACCCATAATAGAACAGGCAGAGTTTGAAGACGTATATAGGAAATGGAAAAGCCAACAAGCAAAAGACAAAATGAAAAACTAAACAAAACAAAAAACGGAAAAGGAAATATATTGAGCAAAGAAAAGGATAGAGTAGGAGAGAACTGGCATGGAAGAGAACAGCTAGAGGCTCGCTGTCAATTTTGTAGGAGAAAAGATAGTAAAAATAAAAGGTGTAGGGTAAAGGCAGTTTTAAGGAAAAGTCTGCAATACAGCTGAATGGAGGGAACCCAGGACCACATAACCTGCACAATGGCCGTATTCAGGGTTCAGAGGCGGGCATGGCTTCACACCCAAGGTAAAAAAGCTACAGCCTGACTGCCTGCTGATGCGCCTGTGCTCATGAACGAGCTGTTCTGTATGCCTGCACTCATCAGCGTTTCATAATATTCATCCCATAAATACACCACGGATGTCTGTGTCATGGCGGTTTAGCCCCAGAGGCAGTTTGTCACCAGTGGGGTGGGAGGAGAATCGGGAAACAGCAAGGCAGAACTCATGTGTTGGGATAAAAACAGTTTAACAGGACAGCAAAGGAGGAGAAAACAGGAAAACCCAACCAAAACCCCAACAGTAACAATGTACGTAAGGCGTGATTCACAGCGCAGATGGCTTGGCCAAGCCCAACACCCATCCTGCTCGAAGCACCGATACTCCTTCCCGGCCCCCCCCCCCATAGGCAGCCTGGCAGTCACACGGTATAGAATAGCCCCCTGGGCAGCAGCTGGGGAAAATCAACCCTATTCTGGCCAGAACTGGGACAGTGTTCAAAGGCCAATCTGAGTAATTATAGTTTGTCCCAGTTTTGCTGTGTAGTTACTACTGAGATATGGTTGTCAATAGCCTACAAAGATATATTGTGAAATGGTGTGCTTTTATGCATGTGCTGCATCAAAGTGAATGTCATGGTTGAAAAACAACACCAGTGAATGCAATTTATAACATATAACATAGGGAACTGAATCCCCACCTGATTTGCCTTCTTAAACATCTCTGCAAGAGGCGAAAGTGAGCAAGAATGGGAGATTCTTATGATGGGTTTCCTTCCAAAGCCATATTTAGGGAAGGAACAGCAATCATGTTTTTGCTTACATCTAACTGTAACAGTTTTTAATTAATTATGTGATTTATAAATGCTTGATCAGTGTTACAAGGTAAAAAC
Organism: Podiceps cristatus; assembly: GCA_000699545.1. NCBI lineage: Eukaryota > Metazoa > Chordata > Aves > Podicipediformes > Podicipedidae > Podiceps > Podiceps cristatus. The sequence continues at coordinate 12,323 of JMFS01066275.1, read as the reverse complement.
TGCTTGGAGAAGTTTCCTAAATAAGGTTGGATATAAGTTGAAGGTTTGGATTATTTTAGTCTGGTCCCAACTAAATATAGAACCACAAACAATAAGCATCACAAATTTGTGAAGACCTAATTTTATGGGTAAATGGATGCAGAAGAGGCTAATTAGAATTTACAGATAATTAAATAATACAGTAAGGTACTAAAATACAGAGTTCAAACCCTAAATTTAGGGGTGTGTTGTTTGGTTGGTTTTTTGTGGGTTTTGGGGTTGTTGTATTTTTTTTTTTTAATTAAAAAATAATTAAACACTGCTTAATAAGGAAGCCTGGTGATTAACACTTTCACATACTGCTTTTGGTATAAGGGTAATGTTTATTTAAAAAGAACTGATGTATGACTGGGACAATAGTTCCACACTCCTCACCCCTAAGCAGTGTTAATACATTCTTAACCCAAGTCCTGCTCAATTCCCTCAAGCTTTATGAACAGTTTCCTTGCCGAGCTGAGCTGGAGAGCAGAGAGGAAAAAGTTCAGAACAAATAAAAGAGAAAGAAAAATGCAAAGGGTGAGAACTATTTTAGCAAAAATTCAGTACGGAGCCTATCCAAAGAACCAGACTGAGCAATAAAACAGTACCTAGAAAACAGAATGATAAAGGTACATGGAAGTGCACACACATGAATGTAGTTCACATTGCTTACAGTGGAATTATTTTGCTGATTATTTTGCTATTTTGCTATTTAATGTTTTCTGAATAGTCTATGAATTAGTACTTGTTTTAAAACTGCTGTCTTGAGAAAAGATGAGTCTGCTTCTTAATAGCCCAGAATGACTCACAAGGCTTCATGGTTGACACCAATTGCATTTTAAAGGTCTTCAGTTACAGAAGTCTAATAAAAAATACTTTAGACACCTCTAAATATTGAAATGGCTTTCAAAGCATTAGAATTTCCCTAAATATCACATACATTCTTCAAATAGGAGTTAATGCAGGAATAAAATGCATATAAAATAAGCACTCTAACCATAAATATACACCAAATGAGTAAATTGCATTTACATAAACTATGAATGTCATTTTCTAACTGTAGGCCATACAGTGATAACTGATGGAAAAATGGGATGCTCTTTAAAGATATGGTAACAATTTCTGAAACCAAGAGCAAGGCGTCTCTGGTGACAGAAATCATGGAAAAGAAAGTGAACTAGCTAATTCTAATATCTGAGGTTCAGATCAGAAAAAAGCAGAACTGCCACTTCAAAGGGTAGGTTTTTTCTTAGTCCACAAAAACTGCATTGTGCACACAGTATCTATAGAACCTTTACAATAAAAGAAACTAGCTATAATACATGACAAGTTGTGCTGTTTTATGCAGTCAATGACTCTTTTAGCTTTTTTTTTTTTTTTTTTTCCCATTAGCTGACCTTTTCATACCTAGGTTTCAAATTTGAAACCACATTTATGAATTGCAACAATTCAATGAAACCTTAGGACAACACAAAATGAGGTTTTTCAACTTCATGGTTAGGGTTTCATTTTTGTTAATAAGCCAGTTTTCTTCAGGTTGAAGTCTGTAGCAGAAATAAGATTTAATTAGCAGTAACATTCTTCAGAATTACTTTGCAAAGGTACAGTTGCAGTTTCAGTTTCAATTAGCTTGCACAGCAAATGAATAAAATAAGAACAAAATGATCACTCATAGTGTCAAATCAAAGACATATATGCCATTTAACAGAAGGAACAGTGATCATTCTTGAATTGTTTATTATTCCCAGTGAAAACCTGGAGTGACCTAATTCAAAACTGAGGCATTTCAGTTTATCTGAAGGGGAGCAAAGGAAAAGCTCATGGCTCACTTTTCTCTTGCAGCAAGGTCAAAGAAAGTTCTCTGATACATTCAGAAGTTGCCTGCTGCTGAATAAGGCAGCAATAACTTTTGCACTATTTCCTCACAGTATACAATGAAATCTTCCAGCCACTTATGTTCCAAGTTTAGCTCTTAAAATACCAAGTCTCTCATTAAGTCCTTACCAGCTGTTTGCCACTGGGACTTGAGATACTGTTTTAATGTTAATACACAAAACTTGAAAGGTTATAAGCTAAATTGTGAAAATATCATTTTCAAATTTCTTATTTCGTGATCTTTCATTCATCATCTTTCTCCACATTCAGCTGAAGTCCAATTTCTCCACAGTCTTGAATTTATCAGTGAGAATAAATGCCCACTTACTTATAGAGCATACTTCCTATAGCAGTTGACTGCTGTACTAGTTCTACTTCCAAGGGTAAGCATATTACCAATAGGGTAATATACAGGACCAGAACATCAATTACCAGCAGAAATTTTTGAAAGGAGGATACATTTACATGAACTAAACAAACTTTCTGGCAAAGTCATTCAAGAAGCCGGTGCAGTCTGCCACACCAGTCACATACTAAGAATATTGAAATACATTGAACATAGGTTGAAGCTGGGGACAGCTGTCCTGGCTGTGTCCCCTCCTGACTTTTTGTGCACCTCCATGGGGCAACCAAGAGAAAGCCTTGATGCCGTACCAGCACTGTTCAGCAGCAGCTGAAACATTGGTGTGTAAAAATTATATCTATCCCAGCCAAAACCAGTACACCTATAAAGGTGAAAACACGTCAGAGTAGACAACTGAAAGCCGATGGAGTGCAAAAGTTCTCCTTTTATAAAGAAGCATTGTATTCTCATTTTCCATAAAGTAACTAGATTAGGCAAATTACCACTTGGTAAGTAACTAACTTTCCATGTCCACAGTGTCAGTGTTTACATAAGCTCTAGGTGTTCAAGCTACCATTATAGCTGAAAGACAGCTAGTCAATGGAGTCCAGACAGTGCAGTGACCTATCTCATCTTACAGTACAGTTATCTACAGTCAGGTGTATTTGCACTCTGCCTTCCAATGGCCGTATTGAAGAGCTCTCTTAACTCTAATGGAGCTACGATAACAAACTAGTTCATATGCAGATGCTTAAAAGTAGGTAGGCAAAATAAACCCTACCCCCATTTTTTCCACATATTTTGAGAAAGGAAATTTTAAAATCTTTTTCTTTAGCCTAGGGAGATAGATGTCTACAAGTAAAAAGACAACCTTTCCCCCTTCTCCCCTCCTGAATCCACCTTTGCTCAGTATCTGTTGTTCCTAGTTCAAAATACTAGATACGATCTTTAAAATCAGTAATTTAGAACCTCCTATTGGGAAAACGCTCTCCTTCCCATGGAATATCATCTTGTGACTGAGACATCTGTCAAAATGTGTAATTTGCCAGTATTGTATTAGGGCTTTGATTATGAAACACTTCATTTTAACCTTCACCAGAGTCTGTATTTACTAACTTTCAAGCACTAGAGTAGGCCATTTTGATTAGCAAATGACAGTTGGGAAAGCAAGGGTCTATTTTTATGCATGTCTGCATATCTTTACCCAACAGTGGAGGCAGTCCTTTTGGCCACCCATGCGATTTAATTTATTTGTCAAATTGTAACATGTAGGTCCTGCCAGATTCTGCAGCTATTGATACCAATTCTTTTCACAGAGGCATATTAATGATAGCCAGGATATATACGGAAAAATAAACTGGAAACAGAACAACTAAAATTATTCCTATTTTTATCATGCTAGCAAAATCTATGTTTTTCTTCTTGAAGTGCTAATGCACACTATTTACCTTTTCAAGACAGCAGATATTTAATGAAAATCAAGCATAAGTATTTTAACAGTCTATAATGTTTCTTGTTTTTTCAGTATATATAAAGCTTATTTGATAAATATTATTCAATTATAAAAGAAAAGTAGTAAGCTAGCTGTCTGCCAGGCATATTTCTGTTTGGGTTTGTTTTTTTTTTTTTTTAGTGTTGTGGGGTTTGTTTTGTTTTGTTTTTGTCTGGTTTATTTGATTTGTTTCATTTGATTATTTAGGGAAAAATGGAGCCTGTAGATTTTCAGTAATAATTGAACTGCTGTGCTGTGAGAAAGAAAGAAAGAACAAATACACAGAGAAGCATCTAGCCATTGCATAAATCTGAAGAAAAACTACCCATTCGTTTTATCTCAGCATTTGAACATTTAGAGAATTAAAATTTCAGAATGAACTTTTTATATCCAATGTAAAAAGAAAAAAAGTACAATCTTACAGTGAAAACTAGCTTTAAAAGTCAGGCATTTGTGGCCAAAGGTCCGAATAACAAACCTACACTTTTGTAAAACATTTAAATATTTTTTAAAAAACCTTCTAGGCAATGTAGGCAAATGTAGTGTTTTTTGGTTTATTGGTTTTGTGTTTTTCTTTCTTTTTTTCTTTTTTTTTTTTTTTTTTTTTAACAAAGAGGCATTCACACCATCTACCATTAGCACCTAACTAAGACTAACTAAGCATTCCTATTTTTTCCTTCTTTCAGAAGTACAAAGCTGGTAGAGGTAGCAGATCCAATATCAAAATAAAAAACTAACCAGAAACACAATTTGGAGAATTTTCTCTGTGGTGTTTGCCTTTGCTGAGCTATCTGGATTTGTTTGGTGTTGTGTAATAAAGGTGTATGATGATTTGAAAGATGGGAATCCAGAAGACCTCATGAAATACTGTATTTTTTTAAGAGTTTGCAACAAACTGCTAGCAATTGATAGAAACTGTTAGCTAACTTTCATTCAAAACAAATTAGTCCTCTTGTTCTTCTGTAAGTTAAAGACCTTTGAAGTAATATCTGATAAGATTGTATATAGACAACATAACTTTTCTTCAGATGGAAGTGGAATAAACAATAAAATTGAAGTCTGCAAATTCAAGTTTGGCTACCAGCAAAAACAGATGGCATAGAATGGGGATGCTCATATGGCAGCAGTGTTGATTCTCTAGGATAAAGCACTAATATTGCGTCTGTATCTGAGAAATTTTCCTCTTTATAAATACTGCAAGACACAGAGTAAAGGGGTTGTTCAGCCTGGAGAAGAGAAGGCTGCGGGGAGACCTGATTGCGGCCTTCCAGTACATAAAGGGGGCCTATAGGAAAGAGGGGGAGAACCTGTTCAGTAGGGACAATGGTGATAGGACAAGGGGTAATGGTTACAAGCTGAAACAGGGTATGTTTAGATTAGATGTAAGGAAAAAATTCTTTACAATGAGGGTGGTGAGGCACTGGAACGGGTTGCCCAGAGAGGTGGTGGAGGCCCCATCCCTGGAAACATTCAAGCCCAGGTTGGACGGGGCTCTGAGCAACCTGGTCTAGGTAATGGTGTCCCTGCTCACAGCAGGGGGGTTGGCCTAGATGACTGCTAGCGGTCTCTTCCAACCCAAAACGTTCTATGATGCTATGATTCTATGATTCTAACTCTAGAATCAGCCATCTTAAGCCTCTCCTTGATTGGATATTGCATCAGGTCCCAGAATAAGTCTAGGATATCCCGGCCTTTGGCTTTTGGAAAGATAGGCAGAACAAAATAATTTCCCTCATTTGTCTTGCAAACCAGGCCTTTGAGTGAGGGTCTGTGTCCTGTTTTTGGATGAGATGGAGCTGATTTTCTTCGCAGTAGCTGCTGTGTTTTGGATTCAGTATGGGATTTGGCATATGAATCACAGAATCACAAAATGGTGGGGGTTGGAAGAGACCTCTGGAGATCTCTAGTCCAACCCCCCTGCCAGAGCAGGGTCACCTCGAGCAGGTGGCACAGGAATGAGTCCAGGCGGGTTTGAATATCTCCATAGCAGGAGACTCCACCCCTCTCTGAGCAGCCTGTGCCAGGGCTCTGTCACCCTCACAGTAAAGAAGATTTTCCTCATATTCAGATGGAGCTTCCCGTGTTCCACTTTGTGCCCATTGGCCCTTGTCCTGTCTTTGGGCACCACGGAAAAGAGTCTGGCCCCATCCCTTTGACACCCACCCCTGAGGTACTGACAAGCATTGATGAGGTCTCCTCTCGGTCTTCTCTCCCTCAGGCTGAACAGCCCCAGCTCCCTCAGCCTTTCCCCACAGCAGAGATGCTCCACTCTCCTAATCATCTTTGTACCCCGCTGCCGTACTCTGTCCAGTAGTTCTTCATCTTTCAACCTTCTGGTTGACAACCTTTGTCAGCCTTCTGGTTGACACATCATACAGCATTTGGTGTATATTTGCAGAGTCTGTTATCAAAGGCCATGACAAGTAGGGACTAATGATTCCATCCAGTTTCAATTGACATAAGACTTAAAGCTCTCTACAAACTTAGGATTTCAGGCTTAGAAAGATGGGAATCAAACCCTAAAATCTCAATGATTGCTACTCCATAAAAAGAAACCTTTTTATATGAACTTCATACTAAAAGTCCTGTTCAGAATTCCTGCTAGAAAAGCATAAAAATTTCTACTTCATATGCAACAATGACATTGACTTGGATACCTAAGTTTCAGGTTTTCTGTAATGTGCTTTCCAAAGTAGCATGATGGAAATATGTAGCTTAAGCAGCTAATGTACACAAGCATTTTCTAAACTGTTTTATTATCATTTGCATTCTGGCAACAATTCCTCCTGATGTGAGTACTTTAAGAATTTTTGCGACTGTTTAGCATAATTTGGTTTCCTCATCAGTAACAATATCAGGATAATAACAATGCAATAAACATAAAATAAGAAAATGCTTTGAGTTTACCACCTTAAAAATATGACTGCTTGCTTGAAGTATCTAAGTATTGTCCCTTTCATAAATCAAGAACATTTGTTGCCTGGATTCTCTACAGCTCCAGAACTACCAAAGATACTAAAGTTCAGATATTAATATATTTTCAGTTATCTTTCCAGATGAGAGCTGTGATGATTAGTCCTTCCAACAAGTGATGAAACAGCTCCAGAATAAATTTCAGAATAGCTTCTTCAATGTCCACTCATTATTATTAGATGGATTTAATATGTGCTCTAAGGATTGTGAGAGATTTCCTATTTTTTCTAGTGGAATGTGTTGAAAGGGAAATGCTCTTTTTAAGACATTCTGACAAACTTTGAAGGTACACTGCCACGTCTGGGGAAACCTCGTGCTGGGAAAGATACTCATCTGCCCTTAGATCTATGAAGAGACAAAAGTATTTGTAGGGCCCATTCTGAGGGCAAGGCATGTGACATGAAGATGCACTGATTAACCATCTCTTTTGTAATAAAATTGTTCTGTAAATTTATGTAGATTGGTTGAGTCCAGCTTAAAGCAACAGCAACCACCTTTCTTCTGCTTCAGAGGTTGCTAATTGTCCCATCAGAACAAGACTATATTTGCAAAAAAAATTCAAGGTATACAAAAATCCAGACAAAAGATATTAGGCATGAGATGCTCTGAAAATCTAAATAAATATGTGAAGATGAGTACAAAAAGGCTTTGGGGAAAAAAGAGAAAATGCGCCTGGAAAACTGGATTTCAGCCATATGCTTGGTAGAAACAGGAGTGTTTAAGAACACCATTTTGAGAACAGAAAAACCACGATAAATAATCAAATACAAATTAAAATTGTTAATAACTGTATTGGAAAACAAAGGCTCACCAAAAGTGATCTCAATCAACAACAACAAAAAATTTGTTAATTGTAGGAGTGGGGACTGAATGATCAATAATTGTAAACTACTTGCTAAAGAAACTGGTGACACCCACAGTGTAGTGCCTTCCTAAGCAAAACACAGCTCCGTGGGGATACCAACCCCTGGTACAAGGCTAGCTTTCCAAAGCTTCTGTTTTCACAAGCTGTGAAAAATAAGGTGCTACTGGTAAGCCATCAAACTCAAAAAAGCAAGAGAACTTAAAAAGAAGTCAAGCATCTCCAGAGTTACATGATAGCTGGGAAAGGATTTCCAAATTTGAAATTGGAAAAATTTGAGATTTGGAGCAGGACATTCAGAATTCTCTCTACATCAAGCTTCAAGTAGCTAAGCAATTTCTTGAATCTGGCCTCTAAGGAATAGCCTTGGATATAGCCCAGCAGATGATTGATTTTTTTTACTAGAAACAAAGCTTGTCTTACTGAATATTAAATGCAACAGGTGATTCCCATGTCTTCCAAATGATGGTTAGTAACAATTCCTCTATAGGCATTTCCCTCTTCCTTATCTGTAAAATCAATTGTGATTTTGGAGTAAGGAGAGAGGAGTTGAGAAGCTGGGGTCAAAATGCCAATGGAAACCAAGTCCTCAACACCATTCTGTCTCTTTGCTTCTTCCTAGTCACAGAAATGTGTTCATGCTTTTCATTCCTCCTCCTCAGTCATCAAGGGTGCAGTACTGATACCCTCACCACTAGTATTTCATGAGTGATAATACGTATTTACCAAGACTGATAAGAGTTATGCCAAATATTTCAAAATATTTTTGTTGAAATTATCCATTATTTTATTTTAGGGCAAAACACGTACTCTTTTTTACTATTGTTATACACATGATATGTGAATATGGAAGACATAATTCAGTAGATTCCTATTGTATTTCAGCCCATTTACCTGTATTAGAATTAGCTCTTTCAAACTTTATTTGCAACTCTTATTACGGGTCATAGTTGTATCAAGTGCATTGTACTCCTACAGCACTTTTTACAGAAATCCCTTTATATTTGGATATTGAAATAATCATAAAATCAGAAGACATTCCCTTGTATATACACAATAATGTATTCAACAACCTGGAGTAATAAGCTTTCTTCAAGTGTCTGAACTTGCAACTTGGTGTGATAGATTCCAGAAATTGTTTACTTTCCTCTACAAAGCAGTATTTCTTCTGTTATTATTTAAATAATTTCAACAAATATCTTCTAAAAGCTGGGTCATAGGAGGTTATATATCTGGGGAGAAAATAATCTTTCAAGAATGATGGTGAACTGTACCACCTATTAAAGACATCTTCTGAGGCTTAAAAGTCAAGGAAGTGCCTTCTAATAATAATATACAAGATTGGATAGACTGAACGCCCTTTTTTGAAGGGCCGTTTTTCATTGCCTAGTAAGAGGAGAGGCAGGAGAGAATATCTAGCAGTTAGTATAACAGTTAGTATGCAGAAAGTATATGGAATGTAATCCATTTAGTTACCTTTATAAAGTTTTGAGGCTATTAAATTTAACAAAGAGTTTGATTTTACTGATTTCCTGTATGTAAAAAAAAGAAATCAGCTCTTTAGTCATAGTCAATGCTTTTCTAAACTTCTTCTGGAGAACTTAAAAGAAGGAACAAAAAAAACCCAACAGTGATAATTTTCTGAGCAATATATCAAGAAAATCTTAATGTGAGAAGATATTTATCTCTGCCTTTTTTTTTTTTTTTTTTTTTTCCTTCATGAAACTCAGGTATTTACAGAAGTCACCTCCATTATAGCCTGATATATATATCTGACCAAAACAATCAGAAGTTAACAAAGCAAGGTGAGAAAGAAGTCTAAAGAAATAGGGGCTGTATGGCAAGAAGCGCACAATGTATCAACCTACAAGCTATGTGGTCTTGAATAGAATAAACTGTTAAATTCAGACGATAAAAGGACACTGCAAGGTTTTTCATAATATGTGTGTTTCTATGACCTGAAAAAGAAGCTTCTTATTTTTGTGCAACTTAACAGAAAAATGTACTGACATAAATCCATCACTGATACGGACTGTATAAAATCTCTTCTGATTTCCCTAAAACAAGAAGTTTAACCAACTGTTGTAAATGTCCCTGATCCAAAGCAGGGCATAAATACTCTCTGTATAATATATACATGTAGTTTGAGTCTTTTATCCCCATAGGAGGCCTTTAATCCTGCAGGTACAATATACTCCCAAGGTTCTATGATTATCAAATTGGGTTGCTTCTTTCTCTAATTTCTTTTTGATGAAAGAAGAGTCATGGCAGGCCTAAGACTAGACTTACATCTCTCTTCTCTTTCACACTAGAAAGCAGGAACAAGTAGACTTCTGGAAACCCTTTCATATTTGATAGTAAAGAATTGACATCTAATACTCAAATTTGATGTCTAGAAGCAGCTACAAGGCCCCTTTTGCTTCTATTTCTTGCCATGATAAAGTAAACTGAACAAATCTGTGAGAACCTGTAATAAAGAGTGTGATTTTAGATTGCATAACAGAAAGCAGATCATCATGATCTGCCTGCCTGCACTGCTGACAGAAAAACAAACCCTCAGTACTGTGTAACCCTCAGCACAATATGATACTAGCTCGAGTGGAAGTCAAAATAAAGTAAGAGAACATACTTACACTCATATGAACATATGAAATTTATTCAGGACTGATCTATAGATTTAATGCAAGTATTATAGCACATTAATACTGAAAATTTTGCAAATAGATTAGAAAAAAGCTAATATTGGCAATTGCATTGTGTGTGATACCTATAGTTTTCAACCACACATGAGGAAATATGCATACTTAAGTGTATCATAATAAATCTTAAAAATTTAAATGCAGGAAACATGTATATTCACTTGCAACATACAGCTGTTAAAAGCTTTCAAGAAAGGAAGCAATAAGAGTTTCTTTCTGTTTCTTGTATGCCCCTGAATTATCCATACTGTTAGTTGGTTTGATAACAGCTGGTAATGTTAAAGGCTGAGTGAATATTCACTGTGTATCTGACTAGATCAATAGGACTTAATCGCTCTTTGTAAGTGACAGCAGTGACCACCCTTCCCAGAGAAGGAAATGGGGTTGCTTCATTAAAAACACCCCTTAAAACAACTTGAGTTTGTTTCTTTAGGTTTTAATTTGTGGAGTCTTCTCATACTGAAACAAGGATTGATTGGTAAGCAAACAACATTTCTCACAAGAAAATACTGCATAGGAAATCTTTTTTTCTTAAACAATTAGGTGGAATAATATTTTAAGTACAAGAAATTTTAAATATTCTTTGTTTAAGAGAAGGATAGATGAACTCCAGTCAGGAAAAGTTTAGAAAAGAGATTAGGGAAGAGCTAGAAATATAATTTCTTCTCATTAAATATATCATTAGCAGACATTTAAATTCTACCTACTGCAATTTTATTAGTAATTGTAAGCACACTAAAAAAAAATATAGAATCTAAGATGCAAATACAGATAAGTGAGCTGCACATGAAGCAGTGAGACTACTAGTAAACCTTGACCAACTTACATAATTGGTGATATTTGCTTTTGGTGATATTTTAAAATTTTACCTTATATTACACTTGGAAAAAAGTCTTCAAAAATATTTTCAATTAAATATGTAGGTCTTATTCTACAGCTAACAGGGCCTATCTTTCAATTTATGATGATAAGGTATAAGGCAACACAATGGACATGATGACAGATTGTTCTGTGAAATTCTGAAAATCAGTTTAGAATAAATTTTGATTCAAGTGTTACTGCCCCACAATGAAAACTACAGTTGCTGTTTTCAGTGAAGGGCTGCTAATTTACAGTAATACATAGCACAGTCATGGTTATTAGAAAGGCAAGGGATAAGTATAATTCCTAATGGTCAAATGGCATAAGCCAAAGTGCTCAAGAGTTAAATCAAAGGACTTCTTATCATCCAGATTCAGGTTCCAGTTAAAACAAAAAAACCCACTGGCTATTGATTTTGCAACACCTTGATTATACAAAAATTGTTGTTGTTGTTTGGGTTTTTTTATGTTTGACTGAGGAAAAGAGGGGTTTAATGGAGGCTATATAAGCTCTGTTTCATACAAATTCTGGGTCACACAAAGTACTAGCAGCAAGTAAACTTTTCTCTGTGCTACAGCTGCACACAGTTCAGGATAGGCACGATGAAAGGCAGCAGATGAAAGTTGCAACACAGGAAATTCCAACTAGATAAAAGGAAGGGGAAAAAAATCATCTTGAAGATAGTTAAAGGGACAGAGTCCTCCCTCAGCAAGTTTGCTGATGACAGAAAACTGGAAGGAGTGGCTGATTCAACTGAAGGCCAAGCTGCCATCCAGCGTGACCTGGACAGGCTTGAGAGCTGGGCAGAGAGGAACCAGATGAAGTTTAACAAGGGCAAATGTAGAGTCCTGCACCTGGGGAGGAACAACCCTGGGCACCAGTACAGGTCAGGGCTTGGGGAAAGGGACAGCAGCTCGAAGGAAAGGGATCTGGGAGTCCTGGAGGGCAGCAAGCTGTTCATGAGCCAGCAGTGGGCCCTCGCAGCCAAAAAGGCCAATGTTGTCCTGGGGTGCATCAAGAAAAGTGTGGCCAGCAGGTCAAGGGGTGTTGTCCTCCCTCTACTCTAACCTGGTGAGGCCCCATCTGGAGTCCTGTGTCCAGCTCTGGGCACCCCAGTTCAAGAGTCCAGCGGAGGGCTGCTAGGATGGGACTGGGACATCTCTTTTACAAGGACAGGCTGAGAGAGCTGGGGCTGTTTAG
>KL271330.1:16663-41820 GCA_000699545.1 Podiceps cristatus | reverse complement strand
AAATATATAGAAATATATATTTTATAAATATAAAACTATATAATCCATTTAAGTATACTTATATATTGCAAAGTGTATGCTTTCCTCTCTTCCATAGATGGGGTAGATTAGACATTTTCTCTCAGAAAAAGCAGATCCATAACAGTTTATTTGTGAGAAACAATTAAGACGGGACAGATGCAAAGATTGTTTAAAGGTAGTGGATACAGACAAATTTATCAGAATCAATATACATTATCACACTGTGCAACTAAATGTATAACTGTAAAATAATTATAGCAAGGTACGTAAAAAAAAACCTGAACAAGAGAGAGAAAGAAAACATTAAAACACAACACTGGCAGAGTCCCAAAAGGATTGGCATAAATTCATGGAAAAAGTTGCTCCAGGTCTCAAAGTATGTGTGAAGTAAGAAAATGAAGAAAATAGTCATGTGAGCCTTTATTGGGAATCCTATTTATTCCAACTAAAACTACATTACTGAATATTAAAAAGTAAATCACATTACAGATGTCTCTTCACATTGCTCTAGCAACATAAAAGTGACCCATTAAAATTTCATTTTCTTATTTGGTGTTGCTGCTATACGTTTCATTTGCAGTAAATAAAACACATGTACTGGGTTTATAACCAAGACTATTAGTTCTGTATAAAGTGATAGTAGTTTGGTTGGGTTTCCTCTGAAGCAACACACATGCTATATTGCCAGGTGTATGTTCATATGAATAGCAGATGTGAAAATGGGAACGCCACTTACCATTTTTAGTGTGGTTTCATAAAAAACAGACAATGCATGGCATTGTCAGAGACGCCATTTATTTTCACCTCTGAAAATCTTAACTCCTTGTTTAAAATTCCCCTCATGCCATCCAAGTGGGGAAAAAATCCAGATTCTGCTAATTCACTCATTATTATAAGCCATTTTGGATGCCTCTGCAATATTTAAATTTCTTTTCCATCTTGCACATTCAGGTTAAATAATTCCTGTGTCCTGAACGTTTGTCCTGCACTCCAGCCTTCTTGCACTGCTCATACCTAGGCGAAGAAACTGCACCCTCCTGTGCTGCAGAGGCTCTTCCTTGAGGAATTCCTTGTCTGCAAGAGCGCGCTCCCTTGTGCCTTTCTGGTCAGGACATCCAAAAACTATTTGCAGGACCGATAAACTAATCTCTTTAAGAGACATCAAACATTCAGCGTGGAACTCTCCTCACCTAATGTACATGTATAATCTGAATGAAAACTGAGACTCCTATTTAGATTTATGGCACGAAATAGGCACTTCCCTGGTGTAGTTCACCGTATGCTCAGACAGGCATTTGGAAACAGATGAGCCATATCCCAGGGTGCTTTATCTGACTGCTTCAGCCCTAAATGCCTGCAGATGAGTGGGAAGCGTTCCACGGCAGTGCCTCTTTCCCCCGTGTTTCCCTCTTGGTAGAACAGCATGTGCCTTCTCCAGGAATGCTGCCGTAGATCAAATACTGAGAATACCCTTTTGCAACCAGGGGTGAACTCGAACAATAGCCATATTTAGGTCATTCTTTCAATCCTCAAGGACCATAACAAAAGGAACTATTCTGGTGGTGATTAACTGCAAGGTGGTTTTGCTTCGGACAACATAGGAGAGGGCAGCAGCCACAGACCATGTTCATAATTATTAGAAAGAAATGAGGATGTTACTCCTATGGAAAGAGCAGAGCAAGGAAATACATAGTGATGAATCCAAACAACTCCACAAAATCCACTTGTTGAGCTAAGACGACTTTAAAATATCTTTCTGTGAAAGCATTCAGTAAACCAAAGATTGGCACCTTCAGGAGAATTACAGGAAGGTTTAGCGAGTTTGCTTTGGAGCATGTGATACTGATGTCGTCGGACAGGCTGGGGATAACTCGAGCGGATGCATGAGCTTCCCTAAGGGCTCAGCAAATTATTATTTCCAGACAGAAAGACATGCTTCAGAACATAGTTGCTGGACATAACTGCTGATGAGCCAGGGAGGCAAGAAATGATAAAATGAGAAGATGATTGCAAGGGTCTCAGGTAGATAAGAGCTGCCTGCAGCCTAGATGACAAAGCACAGCACAGAGGCAGATGGAAGCAATCCAGCGTAAATGATTCACTTACTGAGAGCAATGACCGGTCTTCTGCTGAGAAATTTTTGTTAATTTTAGAAAGCAATCCTTTTGCATCGCTGTTGCTTTTGGCACTTCCCCTCTCATCTCTGTCTGTCCTTTTGCATCGCCTCACGTGGTGCAGCATCTGCTGTGTGTGCTAGGGAAGGTGCTTGGGGAGGAAAAGCAGCCCAGGCAACTGGAAGAGAACAGTCAGGGAGAGCTATAACCCTGGAAAATGGCAGAGCGACGGGCAACCTGTGGTAGAGCTTATATATAGGGCAGCTGGAGGTTGATAAAGAATAGCGAGGCAACCGGATTCTTTCACCTTTGCGTGGAAAACTATCAGGCCTTTACAAGTACCTAAGGATCAGGGCTTAACAAAATAAGCCCCTTAAGTATATTTTACAAGAAGAAACTACATATATGCTGTTGTGGCCTCGTTGCCTAGCTATTTCTCTTCTTGCCTATGTTGAAGATATTAACATCTTAATGTCTACATACAGCAGTATGGATGCATGGAAGGAGGTCAAGTAATGTACTGACTTTCATCCCTGTCTTGACCAGTTCACGTACAGTTTGGATATAGATGTAGTGACTGCTGAGCCACATTTCTCCAGTATAATCCAAGTCCATTTGCAAACAGAAAAGCTTTGAAATACCTTGGAAAAGCTGTCCCTTTATTTCCTCTTCAGCAAGGCACAACCACAGCTCCAGACAGACTATATGAACTCTACTGCTTTTGGTTGTTTTGCCTTGGGAAAACGAGTTCCCTGGGTAGAGCACCAGTGGTAGCAGGCAGTGGGTGAGCCGCAAATGAAGGCAGAGGTCGAGCACTTCCATGGACAAAACACTTCTTCATGGAAGGGGAAGCACAAGCCTCATCCAGAGAAGATATTTAACCCTTGAAATCCAAGCTCCATCGGCACTAGGTTATCAGGTGTCCTACTGATACCTGTATGGTAGGATCCAGCCGACCAAGATCTGGCTTTTTTTGACCCACGTTACAAGGGCAGCTACTTTCCTAGAGCAGACACAGCCCAGAAGAGCAATTTCAATTCAAACCCTCCAGCAATGTCAGGTGAGTCGACCTTAACGGTCCCACATAGTTTCTTAACATTTCCCTTACTAATTAGGTGAAATCACGACCATTAACATTTAAATAAGCCCGCTCCCGTGTGTGACAGGAATTTTCCTACAGCTCAGTACAAGGGCCCTGCGAGCTCTCCCTCAGCCACACACATTCCCACTTGCAAACACGTAAGTGAAAAGTCAGCAGTACAACGTGTGTTGATGGTAGCCAAGAAAGGACAGGTTAGGTATCGCCTGTCACAGATTGCTTAGCAAAATTTTGCAAACTCTTCAAATTTTAAACTCATAAATCCAGTCCAGGTACACACTGATATACTAGTATTTCAGCTGACCCTAAAAACTCTCCAATTGCTTTCTCCCTATTTTTTAAAAAAAGAGAAGAGTTTCTAAAAGTACAAGAGCTGTGAATGGCAATTTTAATGAAAGCTTTCCTTCTTGCCATACAACCAGCATTATTAAATAACTTCTTTATGGGGATGCATGCCTTACAGCTTTTAGATGGATATAAATTGAAATTTTATAGGCTGCAAAGTAGACATTTGGGAAAAAAACATGAGATAAAATGCATTATATTAATTGACTGCTTTGCAAACAGCATTATTCCTGAATTGCCGACAGGTATTTCAAACTGAAGTAGCACATCCAGGAACAGGACACATCCACTGGGACTGGTGCACTCCAACGCTCACACAAGCAAGAGGACAACTAACTCTTTGAGGCCATAAGGATAATCGGGTCCTGTGCCCTCTAGTTCACACGCTTCTGTCACCTACTTACCCCATCTCTAGGGCTTCAGTCTGCATTAGTAATTAATATTGTAATGGGACTAACGATAGCGAAGTTGTATTCAAATTTAACAGCTATGTATGATACTACAGCAGAGTCAAGTGGTTATGAAATGCTCCCTTCTTTTCCAAAAATCCCTTATGAATGCCTTCTCTGAAGTCTTCACTTTCTTTTTTAGGACATCATACCTTAATAATTCTGTAGGAGGCTTAGATCAGTGCTGGCATGAAGCAAGTGTCTGGGCTAAGTGCTTCTTGTCTAGTCATGAGCAAGGCCTTTGGTGTTCCTTGACAAACACAGGCTGATGCGTTTCCTTCATCACTGTCCTCGTGGCAGTCGTTTTAGGGGTGAGGACCTGGGTGACAGCAGCAGTAACTCACCCTGTTCTGGGCAAGCTTGGAGCACGCTAGCCCTTCTTTGGCAGGGATAGGGAAGCCTTTGTTTTTTAAGACTCTGGCAGCACAGGACAGAGACTGATGAGGCCAACAAATCCTCTGGTCTTAAGCTGTGTCCATAGATATGCTTTTATTTTCTGTCAGGCCTAATTCTTTTGATCTTTATTTCGGTCTAGGGTTTGGTGCTGAAAAGGTGCTTTTAACATACATTTGTTTGTGAATTTAGGTCTGCTTTTATTTAGAGCAGAGCCAGCCTGCAAGCTCTACGGGCAGAGCCAGCTGGGAAGGGGACTTGGATGGTCTGACATAAACCATCAGAGCATAGGCCTTGTTATTAATGCTTACAAGCTGAGTAGATGAATCTATTTATATCTCATGGAGGCGGTAAAGTCATCCAGCTCCGTCTGTCTTTTAGCAGGCGTGCAGCAGTGTGCCCTTTTGTCACTCTTACAGCTGTTGGGGATGTTGCTCTGTTTCGTTGCTCACCTCCTCTTTTGTCTGAGGTAGGACTTGCTTTTGCCTGGTGTTTTTCTCAGGTCTGCGGGTGATCTTTTGAACAGGGCTGCAATAGGAGTGGCTTTTGGTATGTTTATATTGAGATTAAATCAGTAAAATATGGTCATATGTTACATAACATCTCACTTGTGAACTGAAGTAAATCGGTAAAGTAAATTTACTTCAATTACGCTTTCTATTTCCCCTTTTTAATCACGTAGGAGCAGAGGACGCTCCTGAGGCACAGCTGTCGGGCACTGCTCTTTCCCCACCGGGCTGCCACAGCTCCCACACACGCTCCCTCCATCACGGCATCCGTACCTGCTCCTTCTGGCTCCCACCGAACCCCCACCTACCTTTCTATAAGGAACAACCCTCAACACGCATAGCTGGTACCAAGCCGGCCCAGCTAGTGCAGCACCAGAGTGCCCTATGCAAACATGGGTGAGGAATGTGCCAAAAGGGATGCAAGCGTGGTCACTCTTCTTTCCACGGTAGGTAACGTTGACCTCTAAAAGAGCAAATAAGGGGAAACGCAAGTCACAGAACTTATTTTTCTAGGCTGACCACGCTGCAGCTCTTTCTGCACCTTCCAGGTCAAATACACGTATTTCCTCACTCCTCTTGCCCCTGTGCTACTAAGTAATTCCAAGCTGGTGAGAAGGAAGCACGTTTTGGATTCTTTGTTATCTGCATGGATGTGAATGTAGTATTTTCCAAAGATGCTCCATTAACTAGACACAGATGGTAGATGATTCATTATGTTACAGAGCCTTAGCTTAATGCTTCTCTCCTATTAAAAATGGGAAATTAATTTAAATATGTTACTTCATCTTACAATTCATTCTACTCTATTGCGGTAACAAGTAATATTACAAAAATTTATCATTCATGACAATTGTAAGGAAAACCACATATATATCTCACCCCATTTTCCTTCCCCCAAAGATATGTGGATCAAGAAGAAAGATATTTTATTTTCAAAACTGAGAATCAATTTATAGTGCTCAAAATTTTAACTCCAGTGCAGAAACAAAGCGGGGAAAAAAGGGAATGAATTGGAGCCCACATTGGGTAACTGGGGATGTAGAGAGCAGCAGCTCCTGTAGTATCTGCCCTTAAGGAAGAAGTGAAGGAGTCACAGAGAGGGGTGGTAACTCCTCTTGTAACAGCCCCTGAGAAAAACTGCGTGAGGAAGAGTGACTGTATTTATTTTGGCAAAGCTGAGACCAGAATTTGTTTTCTTTCGTGTGCTTTATTCCCCTCATGGATCCTGATGCCGGAAAACAATTGAAATGAGAAAAGGAGATAGTCATTACTGTAAGTTTTGTCTGCTACAACTGAGCAGAGTTATGTGGAAATTATAAAGCACTGTAGGTTGCTCCAGGCCATAAATCCTAACCCAAAGCCACGTGCAAAGCCTTGGAAAATTAAAATGCTGCAACTGGGTTTAACCAGCCAAAAAAAACGGCTGCTGAGTCACACTGACTACACAGTACATCATCTTCAACTGTTGAAGGATGTATTGCAGCGCCCCAAGGAATACATCAGTGGAATAACCAATTATTAAAGCACATGTGTAAACGAGTTTTGCCAACACTTAAAACAATCTTTAAAATTCTTCATAGAATTATTTAGGTTGGAAAAAGACCTAGCATCAAGTCCAAGCGCTAACCTAACACTACCAAGTCCATCACTAAACCATGTCCCTAAGTGCCACATCTATTCAAAATGAAGGCCCTCCTATTGAAAACCACTTTTTATTATTTTTTTTTAAAGCAGCACTATTTAGATGGCTGATGTGAGTCTATTCCAAAAGGAGCCATCCCAGCTCACCCACAAGACTTTTGAAATGACCCCGAGGAATACAGACTGATTAAATTGTTAGGTCAGCAATTTTAAAACACTGAACAAACAAGAGTAACTCTTATGTCAGTTTATCTCTATACGGAAGGCTTGTCATTATTACAGTTATTGTCTGAAATAAAATACTGAATCTCCAAGAAATGCATGAAGCACAGTAATACTAGAAATGTGGCATAACATAGGAAAAACCCCACAAACCCACACATCCAAGCCATTCACTCCAAATCTAATACAAATGCCTTTATTTGGAATCTCAGTAGCAAGAATCGATAGTTTTTACCTAATTAAGATGATTTTATGGCTGCATCTGGCTGGTGAAGAAACCCAAGGGGCAAGCACAAGCACCAGCTCACTGTGTATCCATGATGCTTAACCCCTGTCGTACTCTGGTTCCGCCTTGGTCGATGGCAGCCGGTGCGGGCCAGGGTCTGGGGGTGCGGCGCGAGCAGGGTGCCCCACCTAAGCCGCGGTGTGGACGAGACCCCTCCAGGTCCGGCTCTCTCCAGGCCGCGCCATCCCCACAGACACCCAGCAGATTCAGCCGCTGGGACTCTCCTGTGCGCCTTCCGTGACATGCACCGCTCAACCCCACACGGGCACAGACTACGCTGGGTACAGCAACCAGGCCGCAACACGAGGTCCCTGCTCCACCAGCACAGACACAGCCAACTTGAATTCTCTGTAAGATTTTCATGTCTTCCCAGAAAAAAAAAAAAAAAAAGTAACCTGCAAATAGTACTAATTAGAGACTTGCGCATTTACAAGGGCATAGTAGTGTCCTTCCTTGGCCAGTAACTGGCTGTGGGTGCCCTGCTCGACCACCCTGCCGTTCTGGATCACTGCAATGATGTCTGCAGTCTGTACGGTCGTCAGGCGGTGAGCAATGATGATGCAGGTTCGACCTTGCCGGGCGTTATCCAGGGCCTTCTGGACGATCTGCACACAGATGTTGTGAAAATATTGTTAGCACCTGGAAAGCCTTCACTTGTCATAGGAACCACATCTGATTTCTTACTCTGTTATCACTGAATGTATCTCCCATAGATAGAGAAGCCAGTGTACACACAAGACCCTTACTCAACAGGGTTTCCCACTGAGGTCGGTGAGACTGATCAAATGAGCACAAGACATTGAGAATTAGGTTCTTGGGCACCCAGTTTGGGTCAGAACACAAATTCAGTACTTGGATCACATGCAGCTAATAGGAAGACAGCTGAAAAGTATCAGCTCCCATGGTGTTATCTACTTAAAGTTTTGGGGTTTTCCACTTGTCTTACTCAACAGGGTTTCCCACTGAGGTCGGTGAGACTGATCAAATGAGCACAAGACATTGAGAATTAGGTTCTTGGGCACCCAGTTTGGGTCAGAACACAAATTCAGTACTTGGATCACATGCAGCTAATAGGAAGACAGCTGAAAAGTATCAGCTCCCATGGTGTTATCTACTTAAAGTTTTGGGGTTTTCCACTTGTTTATTAGATATATGCACAGCTTCCCAGTGTTCTTCAATTCACGGCTTGCAGCTGGAAAAAATACCACGATGCTCCTGCCCTGTTTCACAGCTGAGCATTTGGAACATGTTCGCATTGATTTTATTCTACAGAAAGCAACGAGCCATGTACATAAACATATACACTTCATGTAATAAACATTACTCACCTTTTCACTTTCTGTGTCAAGAGCAGAGGTAGCTTCATCCAGAAGCAGAACGGCAGGATTACGAACCAGAGCACGGGCAATTGCTATTCTTTGTTTTTGACCTCCAGAAAGTTGTGCTCCTTTCTCACCCACCCGGGTGTTATATTTCTGGATGTTAAAAATTAAAAAAAGGAGGCCTCTGAATACTCTCAGAGAAGGAAGATTAGAAAAGTAAAGTTTCATGTGTGGCTATAAAAATGATTAGGTATTTCCATCTTGAAAGAATAGTGGAAGTGGTTTTAATAAAGCTGAAGTTTTATAAACACCTGTAGTATAAACAGTTATATGTACAGCCACACATATTTATACCTGGTCTGAAAACTGACTTCCCCAAAGACTGGAATAGGTCTTGAATTCCACCACCAGTGATACAGCTGTCCACAAACATCTGGCCATAAGCATATGATAAGAGTAACCAGAGATTTAACATTTACTGACATACACATGAAGAATTTGATCCTGCATTACTTGTGAATAAAGAATCCCAAACGTCATTAGTAGTAATGAAGACAAAATTATTTTTCAGCGTCATATCATTTTCAAGTTACATAGAACTACAGTGAAGACAAACTATTAAAGTGTTTTTTCTTGTTAGAAACAAATTCTTAGCAGGCCACTTTTGATTTATTGCCCCTTCGTATTTGTTAAGAAACACTCCCTGTGCATAGCTCATCCAATTAGAAATAGAACATTTAGTTTTTTCTGAATTATTTTAGAAAAAAGTAATTGGAACCCTGACGTTTTTAGAACAAACTAACAAGGATTTTAAGCTTGAAACACACTGACATTTATTTAAAACAAATTCCATACTTTTTCCTATTAAGGGAAACAAAACATTTATTTTTAATTTGATCAATGTAAGTGAGCGCTGCCTAGATTTCTCCATTTCACTCCAAAAATCTAACCTCACTCAGAAGGGAAAATCATTCTCTCTTACCTCTGGCAGTTTTTCAATGAAGGCATGAATATTTGCTGCTTTAGCTGCTTCTTCAATTTCCTCCTGACTAACCACCCTACTGTTGTCTCCGTATTGAATATTTTCAGCAATGCTGCAGTCAAACAAAATGGGCTCCTGTGACACCAGGCCTAGTCTGGACCTCAGCCATTGTAAATGCAAAGATCTGGTATCAAATCCATCTGCTAACTAGAAAAATCAACAGAAAAATGATGCCAAGTTGACTACAGAGTTCATCCACAGATACACACTGTAAACAGGAAACATGAATTGTAAGAGGAAGCCTGTTACGTGTTAGATTCCCAGCTGAAATCAAGTAAATCAAACTGTGCATGCAAAATGGAAAAGAACCAGCAGTATAGATGAAATATTTCATTAGTTTTTAATTTTGTGTGTGTTTTTGCTTCCATTTCCCAGCAGACAGAAACAGAGTGCAGATCACAGGCTGTTCCTGCAGCCCTTCCAACCCTACCAACCACCAGAAGCACTGGGAACCTCACAGGAAAGCCTGTCCCTAAGAAGCTCAACACAACAATAAATATTCTCAGCTGTAGGCCCTTAACTCATCTTAAAACCTCCAAGAAGGTTTCCTTGCACTTGCTATACCCATTAACAGGGACAGCATCAAAGCGTTCACTGACACCCTCCAATGCTGATGCAGCAGCATCCCTGTGGGATTACATCTGTATTATCTGGAGCATGTACGTGCGAATTCATATGAACGAGATGACTTACACGCTGACAAGTGATCTGAACGTTATGCCCCTGTGTGACGAGGCTGTGAGCAGCTTTGGGGAGGCAATGCACAGTCATTCTCCTCGCCGGTGAGGTGCATGGCCTGAGCCAGCACACCGTGCCAACGCGGGTGCCAGCACTGGCACGTGTGGCTAATGCATGGGGCAGGCAGGGACAGGGGTCTTACGGTTGTCTACAGCTCCACAACCTCAGTAACCCACACCTCTTAAAAAGGCATCTCTCCAGAGATATTGCCAGGATAGTTGAAAGCCTCTGAAACCTTGGAAGATAAAGAGTTCTGTAGATTTAATTGTTATTAATAGCCACACAAATCTATTTTTACCACTTGTCCTTCCACAGGGTCATAAAATCTCTCCAAGAGCTGAATGGATGTGCTTTTGCCACAGCCACTGCTTCCCACTAATGCCAGAGTCTGTCCTTTGTTAACCTTCACGTTGAGTCCTTGCAAAACTTGAACTTCTGGCCTTGTTGGATATACAAAATGGATGTTTCTGAATTCAATGCCGCCTTCAAAATTGCTCTGAAAAGTAATAGAGAGTTCACATGCTCATATTAGCATTTATTAGCTTTAAAATAACACTTGCAAGACTTGGTTATTTAAATGAGAGCGCTTTCAAAGAAGTTTGAGAGGGTGTTTTTGAAACTGCTTTTGACGTTGTTGTTTTCAATGGTATATTGGATCAAGTATAGTATTATTTATGGGATGATCTGCAGATGGAAGTCACTAGATCCTTCTGGAGAAACAGTTTTCTACATCTTTTCTATCTGTTTTTCACTTCAACTTTGAAAAGAACATCTTTGGACAAATAAACAATGTTAATATTTTGCATTTCTGACACATGTAATTGAGACCCTTCTGCTCTTGATATAATCTATAGCATTTGCTTTCCTGATCTCACATTGCAGGTAGCACAATTTGAAGGAAAGTAACACAAGGTCAAGATCAGCTATTAAGACAGCAGAGCGAAATTTTTTGGTAGGCAGTTGACAGGCACATAGAACAAACTGTGTTTTAAACAGCAATGATAGTTGTTAATTGGCCATTCCAGCCAGGCTGATTTCTAAGCACAAGCGGAAGAGAGGGGGCACACATGAAGACTATCACCTCTCCTATCATTTGGGGTAGGAGCCAGCCCTGCGTACATACTAGCAGCACTGCTAGTACAGTGCTCTCCCAGCACCTGATGATCTAATTTAATGGGCTCAAAGCTTTGTTGAAATCACAAGCATCACTAGTATTCAAGTCCAGTCTGTACTAGAAATATTTTCACTTAAATTTTATTTTCCCAGGAACCTCTGTGAAATCTTTCAACGTCTGTGCTGGAGGGCCCTGGTTCAAGAAGATGCAGAAGTATGCTTGTAACTTTAAAGGCTGAAAATCCTGTGTATGAGCTTAAAGTCATAGAAACTGGATTATGGCTTCCTGACTAGGGGCTACCATCTAAAACCTGCACAGGAAGTTCATTTAAACTTAGATGGATGTGCAAATGTAATCCTTCCAGATCAGGTAAACTGAAAACATTTCATGCAGAAATTTAACAAGTGCTGAGGTCAGTTTCCTTAATGACAATTTTGGTGAGGTTTTTGGGATTTTTGAGCTTGGCTTTTTTTTTTTTTTTCCTCTCCTTCCCTGCTGTTCCCCACTCACAACTGTAGAGAGATTATTAATTAAGCTAGTTTTGACTTCACAAAAGCACATTTTTACTTGCAAAGTTTCCACAGTTGTATGAGGATGGCTTTTAGCAAAACTGTTCTGTCTCTGAAGGAACTAGTCTCTCTTACCTACAAAAAGAGTAGAAAAACACATTTGTATCTTCTCTCTCCTCTAAACCCTTCCAAAGACAATGCAACTGTTAGAAGCAGTGACACTGTCAGTGTTTTCCTGAAACCATTTAAGATGTGGGTCAGTAGAATGAAAAGTATTTATTTTGGTTCATTCAGAGCAAAACTACATTTAAGGCTACACACTTCTGACTGAAAAACAGAAATATAGTCCATTAAAAAAAATACAAAGTCAATACCACTATTTTATATAATGTCTGTCTTTTGTGACACCCTAAAAAAATGAGGCTATGAATACAGTTGGAGACAATAAAACATTACTAACTCAGCTTATTTCAACATTTTTCTGGGAAAAACAAAGCCTACAACCAGAAAACCCCAAACCAAAAGAAAAAATCCCTTACCAATTTTTCACCTTCTTCACTGTAACTGTCAATTAGAGGTTTTCTGTCCAAAAGTTGAAAGATTCTTTGAGCTGACATTCTAGCTTTGCCATAATCTGGTGCCAGGGAAGCAGACTGACCAACATTCATAGCTGCAAATATGACGGAAGAGAAGACACTAAAAACAAAAGACAAAGCATCATTCATTTTAGGTGGAACAATGCATTGTTTTCCTCATGTGTAAAACAAACTCTCAGAATAAAGTTTGTTAGCATCTTTAGATCATGACTTTTCTGGAGCCCCCCCCTTTTCCCCCCGCCAATATCATTCAGTATTAGGAGGTTCTATTTGTTCCCATAACTATTTTATAGAGAAGCGATGGGACACCAGCACTCATCTATGTAATTCCCTCTGCCTGGAAGGAACGTCAAACAGCAAAGGCTCCTCCAGTGTAGGTGCACTGAGCACGGCCACACACTTGCTGCTTCACTGCCGGCTCACACCCCTTTCCCCAAAACAGCCCTTCTGCACTCCCAGACTGAATTCCTGAATCTCTCTGCCCCATTATATCTGTAAATTGATGAAATAATTTGCATGCATTGAAATCACTATCATGGGTGTATGTGTGTATATATATATATATTTGGGGTTTTTTCCACATTTTATAAAGAATACTCACATAAATACATTTTCAAAGTTGCTCAGACAATGGGCAATGAGCCATGCCCCAAATCTGAAGACAGCTGCATTAATAAAGTAGTTTGCACACTGAGCGACTCCGTAGGTAAATCCATAGAAAGGGGCTTTTGTCAGAGAATCTCTGATAGAAGAGGAGACATTCTGTAAATAACTTGTAAAACAAACAGTGGACACTGGCTGGGGGATGGCCAGATTTCTGGGTTAAAGCTTTCAAGCAATACAGCTCACCCCCTGAAAACACAGCACATCAGCTCAGAATACATGCACACTCACAAGCAACCCTCGCCAGACCCTGAAAGCATTTTACATCCTGACACTAAACTGCCCTTAGGACAGAAAGTTCGAGCAATGAGATTCCTTCATCCTCAGTTATGCTATCTTGAATCTCTTCCTTTGCTTTTCTATAGCAGGGCAGGTCACTAGAGCAGTTAAAAAAAAATAATAACTACCAAATATGACCCGTTTTATTAGGAAAAGAAGCAGGCTCTGGCCCAGGCTAAAAGCTGCCTGCGGGCTTCCGCCAGGTCTCCCTATCCGAGCAGAGACCTCTCATCCTGATTTGGAGCAGGGACGTATTGCTGGGTATTCCCGCAGGGACTGAGACTAAGCCTCTATTTCTCAATCTGCCCTTCTGGAGAAGTTTCATTTTGTGTAGCTAATTGAACGCACACTGAACCAGAGTCTAGAGGACTCTCTGCCTTCATGGTTCAGGACGCTCTCTGAGGAAATGGATATCTCCTTTCTAGTTTGAGCTGTAAATTGGAGACCTTTGACAGTCCAGGCGAGCATCCTGCCCATATGTGGGGTATTATTAGTTCTCCCTCTTTTGGCTGAGGGCAGATTATACAATGCATTGTTTTCAGTTCTTTCTTTCACATCTGTTACCTTGAAGGAGGAATGAAACAAATTAGGTTTTAGGCTATTTTGTTATAAATAAAATGGAGCTAGAAAACTCTGTCATCCCTGATGATTCAAAGGCATTTCAGTAGAGAAGTCAGTGGGATCTAGCAGGTCAAACAAGGGAAACGTGTGAAGATCATTTCAAGGTTTCAAAGTCATAAAACTTCTTTTTTTTTTTTTTTGCTATAAAGGGTGTGTTACGGGAGTTAACTGTCAGTTTCTGAGTTAACTAGTGTCAATCCAATATACTGGAGTGAAAGTGTCCTATATTCTAGCCATATACAAGCAAACACAACATTCTGTAACACATATGCATAAGATGCAGTTTATAAAGTGTTTGTGTAATAAAAAGGTAAATCCTGCAAATGTCTTTTCACTCTGTATTTAAGAGTGCATATTAAAATATACCAAGTGAACAAATTTCAAAGCTATGTAAACTGCTATTGATATCCTTCCTAATCTTTCAGGTATTAGATAGTTTACAAGAAATGGATTTATAATAAATCTGAAAGACTAAAATGGACAAAGAATTACTAAAGAAAAAAATCCCACCTATATGGACCATTCAAACTTGTAACATATCTTTCATAAAATGCATCTTCTCTGGTCAGTGAAGCTACAGTTCTTATGTTTTCAACTGATTCTGTTGAAATCTAAATTGGGAGACAAGACAAATGAGAAGTAATCCCGTACAACTGCAATCTACAATATATATCTCCTAAACACTCGATCCCTTCTCTAGCATTTATTATTTTAGATCACAAAAGTACTTGCTTAAGAGAGGAGACTGAGGTCTGTTACCAGGTGAAAGAAAGCCCAGAGCAATGAGCTTTTTCACCCCACGGCCACAAGACAAGGGCAGGGGGGGCAGAAGCCAACAACAGATTTGAGTTCAGAACAATGGGCCAGTAGGCAGGAAGGGTCAGCAGCCCCCTGCCCCAACGTGCGGGTTGTGATCCCACTGAATTAAACCCTATTTTAATAAAATAGGAACAAACTCCAGTCATATGGACACGGCTTGCACTTTTGCACAGACTGCTTCTGTCTTCTGGAAGAGCGCTACCAGGTGAAGGAAGGCAGTAACCTGAAACCCTTGAGCACATTAATGTTTTGCATTTTATGATGGAATAAAAAAAACTAGCAATGTCAGGGTTTGGTGGCTCAGCCCCGCAACGCTTCTGGCCACAGCACAGAGCAGTGCAGAGCTATACTGCTTACCCTAAGCACAAAGCGCACCAGTGCTGGGGCTGCTGCTGTTACAGCTGTCCCTGCCCAGAAATCCACCATGGAGGCTTTCAAATGCATTTTTATAGCCTAATTTACAGATGGTTTGTGTTATCCATGTTTTGCTTTTCTTGGGGATATATAAACATTCCCTTCATCCCCCACCCTGTTCCTCTCCTCTCCCCCCTTCATTTATCTCGGATAATAGTCAGATGTAACATAGCTACAGTGCTGTCCTTAAAAAGTGATCTCACACCATAACCCTGTAGTTAAAATGGGAGAACTTACTCTTCCAGCCTCTTCCAAAGCTTTTTGATCTTTTGCGGCATGACCAGACACAGAGCTAACTCTTGCAGCATTTGTAGCAATAACAAAAGGAATGCAGGCCAGGATAAGCAAAGTTAGCTGCCAGCCGTATACAAAAGCAATAATGATGGCAGTCAGAAGGGTAAAGACAGTCATAGTCATCAGTCCAAGACGACTTCCTGTTGCCTAAGAAAACCCCAGAAACCCCCAAATATCCATCGTTAGATTTTCTTTTTGTTAATTCTATCACCACTTGAAATTGCTATATAGTCAAGGCCAGCAGTTCAGCTGGAAAAGGAAACCGTGCACAGTCACGTGCGTGGACATTATGCACTCACTTATGTAACTGTTCCTAGACGTTCCTCGTACCTGCCAGCACTTAGGCCTCCAAGCAAGGCTAAAGCAGTCTGAACAGTTGGTCATGGCAGTTGTTTAATGAAATATTTATTTGAGACTTCCCACACTACCTGAGGCACAAAAGACTGAGGCCACTGTCACAGCAGGGCAGGTTGGCTGTTGGGTGCCCAGCATTAGGCAAGAGGGGCTTCATTCTAACGACAGCCATCCATTGACCTGTCCCACTAATGGTGGTGGAAACTACTCATCCTCAGGTTCTCACACCGCTGCACCCGGGATTGGGTTCTTGGGGGGGGGAAAAAAAAAAAATAAAAATCTGAATTTGGCCACCCTGCAGAAATGCTTTATCTCAGCAGGGATAATGAGCAGGAAAGATGAACTCATACTTCAGAACTACTGTCTCCTCCCAGCCTGTGTAACCTTTTCATCAAGAACTTTTAAAAGGAGAGATGATCAGAATCCAGCATCCGGGTGGGCTCTGATCTGCAGAAAAAAAAGGTCTGAAAACTGCCCTGTGGAACTAGTTCATCTTCCAAAATTTGGCTTGATGGAAAAAACAAAAACCCTTGGGCGGGAAGCAAAAATTCTTCTCCCTTTTGCCAAAGACTTTCCTGCCCTGAAAAGACTTTTCTTGTTCAATAAAATTTAAAATAGTAATAATTAAACCAATGCCAAGGTGAATTGTTGCCATATGTTCTAGGAGCTGCACATAAGGATGGATTTGGAAATTTCAGGCAGCGCAGCATGAGGCACGGTACTTACTGACACTCTGTAGTGCTCCAGAGAACACAATAGCTTTGGAGAGGAATTCATACCCTTAGTCGGCTTTTGTAGTTAGGGGACCCTGTGCACCCCTCTTTTCTACTGCTCTGGCAGGGTGACATAGTTCAACAACACTGAATCAAGCCAGAACTTTAAAATACAAAAATGACTTAAGTTTTGTCAAAGACTATTTTCTCACTACAAGCCCAGGAGGACAAGATAGAGAAACAAGTCTACTGAGTCTGAAAAACATAGGGATTAAAGAGTTTTTTGACATACAAATTTGAAGGACAAAGACATCTTAAAACAAACCAGAAAACTTTTCCCCTGTAAGTCCTGCAGTGATTTCCACCCTGCCCCCCAACACCCCCCATCCCCCAGGAGAAGGGAAGAAATGGAGAGATGTTTGGCAGATCATCAGGGACTGCTGATGAGGTGAGCAGTAGGAGGAATTGTGCAGAATTTGCTATATTCTCCTGCCAGTGTCCAGTGGCCACCTCTCCCATACCAGCACCTTGAGTTAATCCCTCCCTTGGCCTCCCTGGTGTTCTTTATTAATGCCAGGCCATTCCTTACTGTTTGGCCTGTTTGCATGTGGAGCATATTTAGTGGGGACAGGGATAAGAATTCTCTTTGTTAAGGTCTGTAAAGGTTTGTATCATCTGCAGATGCAACTTCATCGTACTCTGGTGACACCCATCATACGGTGTAAAAACCTGGGGCCACTAATTCTGGTCCCCAGCACAGATAGATGTTACTCTGCACGGTGAAACAGTCTACACTGGTTATATACTTAGCTTAAAGACTTGCAGGGAGGGAAATGAAAGGTACACGAACATCTGCTGGATTTTTCACAGTTCTCAAAATATCAGCTGGGAAGACTTTTTCAAGGTGTCAACAACATGCTATGTAAATGCATCTGCCAGTCTGCAGGGTAGACTTACTACCTTGTGTTCTGAAATAATCTTGGTGCCCCTTGCCAATTACAATTATTTGTAAGGGAAAAAAATGTATTAAAAAAGCACACACAAAAATACTGGCATACCCCTTTGACTTGGGAAGCATCTGTGGCAAGCCGAGTTAGCAGAACACCAACAGCATTTTTCTGGTCATCATACCATCCAATCTCCTGCAAGAAGAGACACATAGTAGTTTTTGTTTCAAAAAATTACATGTTCTTATTATATTTTAGATTTATCATGATTACTAACAAAATAAACATTTCCAGCTCAGGTAGCATATGGGAAAATGGAAGTACAAATCATGACAGAACTGCAATATTCTTCCTCTAGTCAGCATCTTCCAAGTAAACTAAAAAGCTTAAAAAGTACTATTCTGTTGTGAACATCTGATTGTTCACAATCAAAGTGTTATTAGCTGCAATGCTCTTCTGAATCTGCTGATTTAGAAACTTTTATTATAAACCCCTTTTACTCAGTCCTTCCTTGGGCCTGAAGTTAACCGTTCTCTTCTTACAAGCTACCTATTCCATTAACTATAGAAGAGCAATTGCTCATCTATATTTAGAAAGGAAATAAAGCCCTTTTACCTGCAAAAGCTATGGCAGATGGGTGTGGTGGGTTTTTTCTCTCTCTAATCACTGTTTTTTCCTCTCTCCTAGTCCCTTTCAGATGTTTCTATGAACCCATAGGCTCTTGTCCCCAGTGGGTGTGTGGGGTGCCAGGTCATGCATTCTCAAAACTCCTATGCAAGTAACATGAAATTGCACAAATTAACAGGAAGGGTTTAATATAAGTAACTTTATTCTTCCCCTGGGCAATTTTTGGTGGAATAGGGCAATTTGAATTCTTTGCAGTAAAAAAATTATCAGACTGTCCACTTGCTATGGATTGCAGTATGTAGATTTAAATTTAAATAACTAAACAGATTAGACGTATTACTATATATTACACACTTGCATCAGGACTACCCAAGCAAGGGGAGATTAAATTTTTTAGTCATCCTTGCACACACAGACAGCTGCAAACTGGGTGCATATTTGTGTGCCAGAAGTGTGCACACATGCAACGACATTCCTTCAAAATTAGACTATATGCAGTAGCAGTACTGAGCCAAACTGCAGGTGGGACAGGAGACCTTCGCAAGAAGTTGTATTTTTTCTTCAGCTAATTGGAGAAGAGACATGTTTTTGTTTTCTTTTCTCCAGACCACACAATTGAAACCCAATGTGTACCTTGTAACAGTCTGTAAAAGCCATCTAGCTCTCGCGATACCCTAACTGCATAATTCATACCTGCCGAAGTAATGCTCTGAAGGACAAAGAGCGCAGTCTCATTGTTAGTATTTCTCCAGACTTCCCAAACATGAATCCCTGGGGGAGGAAAGAGAGTCGCATTTTCTCATCTGATGCTTTAACTCTGTTTATAAAGCAGCACAACAAAAGCAATGACACCAAAAAGCCTCCTACAAACCCCTGTGCATATGTAAGTCTTGGGAAAAATGCCATTCACATTCCCAGAACCTGAAACTCTATTTTCCCACAGAAAGGAAACAACATGGCAAAAGGCAGGAGCTTCATTGTATGCCTCATTCATATGCCGCAGCAGCATTAGGAGATAAGTCAGCCTATCTAGTTGCTGGCCTCCCTACTCTGACTGCTACCAATGACATTCACTGACAGCAGTCATCAGTGGATTTTATGATATGGACATCAAGCTGCGGAGCTGTAAGAAGAGGACAGCAAACGATGGAATCTGTTTGATGATATGAAAACCACCGTCTGCTATGGAAAGAGTCTATTTTATACTTACTTTGGCAAGAGCCTATAGACTGTCAATGAGAAATGTCAGTCTTAACTTCGACGTTTAATGTCAGACCCTCAAACTTTGATTTCAATCACACTGAATCCACATTGCCCTCAGTGGCTTATTTAAACCAACAGCAAATATGGACATATGTCTAAGTAAGCACATCCATAAAACCCACATCTCTCGGGAAGAACCCTGGCACTTGTACATGTTTTTCTAAGCTCTGATTGGTGTTTTGCTTCACAGACTGCATTGATGAGAGTTATACCTGCAGCCTGCTAGGGAGTTAAGAACTTCTAACATTTCAATGAAGTGACACTTACTTGGATTATGTATGCTGCTAAGGTAATCACTCCAAGTAAAAGAAACATTAAAGAAAGCACCAAAGTGTTTTTATTTCTTTTTTCTGGATCTGTTTCTTGAAAAGCCTATGCAAGAAAAAAAAATACAAAAATGAGTATGTAGACAATGAATGCCAGTTACATAAACCAGCCTTCATCTCAAGAAGCTTGTTGACTTCAATTTCTCTTAGCAAGTATCCTGGATCCTGAAATCAATCTGCAGTCAACTTTCTGTTCAGGGCGAGACGACAGTCCAGCTTTCCATTTAACCTACATCTTGCTAAATTGTTCCTCCAGCTCCAACTGTTGCTCCTCCTTTCTTCTGCTAGTCAGATGCAGTTCCACTGGGCTCTGCCTCTAGACAGTCACTTCGCCAACATTTACCCATTTTCATTGGATCCATTTATGTAAGTGAATCCCACTCAGAGTCTTACATAGGGAGAACTGGCTGAGCATGAGGGAGGCTCAGGACTGCAACATCCATTTGCAAAAAAACCCCAACTTACCCCAATGATTTTTCCAAATATAACAGCAAATGCAGGATGGACCCCACCTGAGATGGCAGCAGCAATCACTCCCAGCAGTACATACAGCCACTCAGGTTTGTTCAGAGCCAGGATTCTTGAGTAAGGCACAGCAGGGAGATTTTCTTCCTACAGGAAAGGGAAGGCTGCAAGTTTTCCTTGGAAACATGAAATTCCCCAGACAGTGGGTGTTCATTAGGCTTTGAGTAGTGAGCTGTCTTGGTAAACTACTGAAAGGCCTCTCTGTGCACTCGGAACGAGCAAACATGCTGGAGATCTGCAGCTTTGCTGTTTCATATCCTAGAACTTCAATTGCACTGTAAAAGTTCGGAGGAAAAAATTTAACAAAAGGCTAAGTCATGAGGGGAGAAGGGCCAGGACAGTTCATTGAAAGTCAGATAGGACTGGTCACCATGAATGGCAACTTTAACACTTGAATCCTTATGAAGAACTAAAAGTCTCACTGTTCAGAGCACAGAAGAGATCCCTCCGGTTCAGCTAAATGCTGATGGGCTGGCAGTAATACAAGTGGGGAGAGAGGTCATCTTTCTCTTTCACAAACTATAGCCTATGCATCATTACCAAAACCATGAGAGAGGCATACGTAACAGCCTTCATCTCCTTTGAGAGTACAAAAAAAAATACCCTGTTCTGCTTTACTAATTTATTCAAGGGCCTATGCTTCCACAGGGGGAGTTCTGGAAAGGCAAAAAATGAAAACATTGGAAGTGAGACAAAATATTAGGCAGGATTTACAAGTAAGTTGCCCTTGCTTCCTGATTATTGTATCCCATGTTTCAGATGCTGAATGAGGGTGGCTAAACCTCGACCATAAAAGTGGGCTGAACTTTCCGAAATAATTACAACAGCTGGATGCTTGATTTCTTAATTTTTTGTAAGTGTGATGAATACTGAAGTCTTGAGTGTGAACACCCACCGCTTCCTCCGACAATATCTTAAGCAGTACTAATACACAGACAAAGAATATCTTTTGAAGTTGCATAACTTTTTTATGACAATAAGAATGGATCCAGTTCCTTCGTCCTATTTGAAATATGTACTAGCTGAAAACTATTTAGTGAGAAGGAATATCAATAGATGCAAACTACACTAAGGCTTCCATAAGTATTTTAAGTAACCACATGCTGTAATGCAGATGAGATCCTAACTTCTATAGATTTACAAGGATCCATAGTTTTACTTCAGAATTTATGTTTTTATTTCTTCATGTCGAGAGTCCTGAAGTCAGGTATAAAAAACAACCTCCAAATCCCTCGAATGCCACACAACTCTTCCAACAGATTTCATGCCAAAACATGTTGTAGTTCAAGCAGTACAAAACAGGATAAAACAAAAATCAAGTTTCTATTGAGCTGTCTATTGCCTGATCCAATGTCCACTAGAAATCTGCTCCTATTGATTGCCATAAGCAAGTTTTACTCAGCCTTGACAAATCAAGGTTCTGTTTTCTAAAACTTGAACTTCCTGTATGACTTTTATTCCTATATAGTATTTGTCAATTAAAGTGTTTTATCTGAATAAAAAAATCTCCAGAACTGGATGTTTCAAAGCATATATGAAGACAGAGAGAAAGTTCCGGTTCTTTTGTTTACAATATACTTCAAAATGTTAGGGTTTTGGGGGGTGTGTGTGTGTTTTTTTTTTTCCTTCCCTATTTGACATAAAGGTAATATGGTATCCCAAGGTGCCTTAAAACTTGGTATGCACACCCCAAGGATTACATTATCCACCAGTATTTGCAAGAGTGAGTACCAGGAAGTAAAGAATCCTGCAAATGAAATCTCACAGGTCATTTTAATTAGACAGAATTAAAACACCAGTAATACTGAAATAATACACTTATTTTTATGAAGCATAACAAATCAACAGAAAGTTTTTTCCAGCTCCACAGTAAGTCAGTAGTGTTAAAACGATATTTTTGGTAAGATGCACACAACTGCCCTCATATTTGTAGAACAAATAGTCAGCCTAGTGAGTACTGATTGTAATAGCACCAGAGTAAAGGTTGCATGGCAGACAGAGATGTAGAAGAAATTAAAATTATGTGCTTTGTATTTATGTTTACATGTTATAACTAGAATTCTAAATTAAAGTTTTAATACCAACCTCCAGCTCTTTTTTTTTCTTTTTTCCAGAGGACTTTTTCTTAGAAGAGCACCTCTTGCTCTTATATCTGCTGGATCTTCTTCGAATACTGCCTCTTCCAGAGATCACTGATTCTTCAAAATTATCTTGAAGAGTCAGCTCCTCCATGAGATCATTTCTGTCACTTTCTTCATATTCCTCAGCCCCTGTGTCTTCACTTTCTTCTGATGGCCCATCATCTTGACTATTGTTGCTACAACCCTAGTGAGAATTCAGGATATACAATCTGTCATGGTTTAACTCCGAATGGTAACCAAACCACACGGCCACTCACTCACCCTCCCTGCCTCCCCTCAGTGGGGTGAAGAGGAGAATCAGAGAGAGTGCTCGCAGGTTGAGATAAAAACACTTTACTAGGACAGCAAAGATAAAAATATATTTGTTATAATAGTGTATAAGGATAATAGAATATATAAAATGAACAACGCACAATTTCTCACAACCCGAGGACAGGGACAGCCTGTCCCGAGCAGCAGCCAGGGAGCAGGGATATTCCCCCACAGCCATCCCAGAACAGCAAGTTCCAGAGAGGAAATAAACAGCCGAACAAACATGCCCGAACAAAACAAAACAAAAACAGCAACAAGAAAGGAACATGAACAGAAAATGAACCGAACAAGGGACCAGAGTGAGGGGGCAATGGCTGACCCTCATCTGTAACAGGCATGACGCCTATGGCACGGAATCCTCTCTTTGGCCAGCTTAGATCAACTCTTCTGGCTGTGCCCTCCCAGGTGTTTGCACCTGCACATCAGCAAAACTTGGGAAACTGCAAAATGTCCTTGATCATTCAGCAGCAACCAACACAGCAGCGTGCTGTCAACATGATTCACATACTAAATCCAAAACACAGGAGCTGCTGAAAAAAAAAAAAAAACAACTAGCTCCATCCTGGCTGAAACCAGGACAAAAATCACAAGACATTCTGAGCAAGAAGGAAGAGTAAAATTTTTATTTTTTCCTCATGAGAACTGCTCTTTCAATCCTGTGATCACTGTTGCACATAGGCCACATATATTTCAGTTTAATGGCAGAGCAGGAGACTATTTGGTACTGATTGTTTGGATTTTTTTTTTTTTTGGGGGGTCTTCTTTAAGCAGTCTATGGAATCCACCTAGAATTTAACAGTTTTGTGGTTATGCCATAATTAGGTAGTCTGTGCCTTTAACTCAATGCTTTTGACATACTGGATTGTGTAAATGTGAAACACTTAGGGGTAAAACCCCCATGAATTCCAAGCCTGTGTCCATGCCCAGACCAGAGTGACTGAGCAGCTGCCATCTGGACAACATGCAGGAACTACAGAGAGAAAGCAGCTCCACACACTGCCATTTCACAGCTTTGTATAACAGAGAAAGAAAATGAATACATTTGCCTTTACCTGTTGCATTACAAGAGAATAGTAAACTCCCTTCTGCAACATGAGTTCACTGTGTGTTCCTTGTTCAACCACGACACCTTTCTCAAATGCAGCAATAGTATCAGCAGTCCTGATGGTAGACAGTCTGTGCGCAATCACAATGGTGGTACGTCCAGCCCGAGCCTTAAGGAAAGACAACAAAAGCAATTTACATTAAAATGTGTAAGAAAACAGCACAGAAATAAAACCAAAGTTATTTTAGACATTTATAATATAAAATAAATCCAAACTTTAAAAAGAATCCTTTCTTCCAAAAAGAAAGATTATCTCCTTCCTGGTTTCATGTCTCGTTTACCAGTCTAAGGACATTTTCACTCGCTTAATTTAGGCAGGGAATACCACATTAATCTTTATCAGACGGGCAATGCAGGTATTAAAGGCTATAATTAAGGCTACTTGACTTTTTACCAAACTTGAACTGTTTGAGCTGAAGTTGTGCATAAAGCGTTTCCATGTGTATGCATGGGAAGGAAATGCAGGGAGCATAGTTAGATCTCTCTCAAAATAAATCCAGGATAGCCAGTATATAAAGAAAATATCCTTTCTTTATATACCATCCATGCATATTTTTGGAAGTATAGCATTAACATAACTTCTGACAGGTCTTAGCATGAAAGCTTTGAGGAGCGGAGCACTTCTGGGGTTAGAAACAGGGTTTAGCCACTACTTAAAGCTCTCTCCCAGTCTTTTGAAATAAGCTACAACTCAAATTGTCAACTAATACATTCTCTGCAGGGGCCTGCTAGGATTCAGCAGCAAGAGCCAACGAAGCCTCAGTCTGCAGGTTACACGCTCCATCCCTCTCCAGCTCCCACATGCAGACCAGTGGCGCGCACAGTCCTCGTGCGGCAAATGAGCACGCGCCAGCTTGCGGCTGCTGGAGAGAGCGGATTCCCTCCTCTCC
The DNA here is from genome assembly GCA_000699545.1 of Podiceps cristatus. Classification (NCBI taxonomy): domain Eukaryota; kingdom Metazoa; phylum Chordata; class Aves; order Podicipediformes; family Podicipedidae; genus Podiceps; species Podiceps cristatus. The sequence goes on along the minus strand of KL271330.1, from coordinate 17,127 downwards.
TACGCCGGGAGCAGATGGCTGCCTGGGGGCAGGAGGAAAAATCCAAGGGGACCTCACACAAGAAATACGTTCCGTGGACAAGGATCCTGCTGGAAGCTACTTGCTACAGAAGTTGTACAGCATATGGACACAGGTACAGGAGTGTGGAGAAGATGAGGATAGTTTCAGTAGATCAAAGATTCCATGGAGATTTGGATTCTTCCCCTACATCTGGCATCAAGTTCTCACAGATCTGAAACAAGTCACTTAAAGCCTGTCACAGGAGGACTGTCTCAGTGCAGTTTTCAGGCCTGTGCCCTAATGCAGCGGTCCAGAGCCTTCACCACTGCAGCTGGGAGCTGTGACCAGCACAAGCAAAATGCTTTAAAAGATGCAGGGTTATCTGAAAATCAGTCTATGAGCAGCTGCATATGACTGCTCAGAAACGGTGTGCAGTTGTGAGGTTAATATCTCTGCTCTGCAGC
>KL271330.1:0-16643 GCA_000699545.1 Podiceps cristatus | reverse complement strand
TCTTTCCTCTCAGGGATGTTGAGAAATAATTTGTAAGTCCCATTGGAGACTACATAGATAGACATCAAAAAGCTGTGAAAAGATGAGTAAGTTATGATTCAGGGTTCATTTTGGTGTGTTCTGGGAACATCTTGAAGGATGAAGAAGAGCATATAGAACAGTCCTCTTAATTGACCAATCTCCCTCTGTGTTATGCACTAAGTGAAGCAATAAGCTTTTGGAAAAGGTTAGTACTTGATCACGGAATCCAATTATGCAGAAGGATAAACTATGGCTGAAGCGGCAATCTTTCAGTGCTTAACTTTGCAGCAATAGTATAATTTATATACAAATTAATTAATATTATTTTTGCATCTACATGTTACCTTAATAGTAACAATATCAGTACAGTCTTGTGAACATAATCAACAGCTACATTTTACCTCAGATTTAAACTGACTAGCCATGAAGATAAATTCTGTATTTCCCTTGAGCCATACTTGTAACTCATAGCTTTCTGTTCATAACTACTGAAACATGATAGACATGATTCCTAAGTAAAATTCTGATTAACGTCCCTATTAAAACACCCATCCAAATTTTATTTTCCAGTGTTCTTTATTCCCATGGAAACCTGCAGCAAAAATTGTACTTTAGTTTTTCTTAAGTGCTGTTGCACCTTTTCAGGGTGACTGGTAGCTTCAGTAACATGATTCCTACCTTATCGAGAGCTGCCTGCACTATGGATTCACTCTGAGTATCTAGTGCAGATGTAGCTTCATCCAGAAGAAGAATCTTGGGATTTCTTGCCAGGGCACGGGCAATAGCTATTCGCTGCTTCTGTCCCCCACTCAGCTGAGCCCCTCTTTCTCCTACCATAGTGTTAAATTTCTGAGAAAGAAGAAAACAAAACAGAAGTTGTGGAATGTCTCAAATGAAATCCTCACTTCTCTGTGCAATCATAAATACTCAGCTTCTAGACAAGACGTAGCCTTATCTGGCTGACTTGAGCATGGGCAGAGCAAACATGCAACTACATCCATCCATCTAGCCCTTAGCCAAGCCCTCCTACCCCCATATGATAAACTTTACATGTCTAACTCTGAACGTACGGTTCTTTTAAAGTCCTGATTCTTTACTACTCTGTGTTCCAAACCCTGGGTCTTCTCAAGACAAGGCCATAAGAGACATCTGCATTTGCTGAGGACTGCTTACCTTTCCAAGAGGACTGGGACCATAGGGACCCATGAGGACCTCTAACATTGCCTCCTCTGAACCCGAGACACCCCACCTTGGAGCCATGGCTCAGTTCCTACCGACTGCGCCACTCAATCCAAAGTGGCAACTCGCAAAGTCCACTGCAGTCTTTTATTACATAGCTCTTTAAGAGTAAATATGACCAAATAAATTTTCCTGAGAAGAAGGAACCTTGGAACAGACTAACACACTAGAAATGGCACATGCCTGAGAGACGGAGGTTGAGCTCTCTGAGGCAGTAGAAGAATTTGAAATTAAATCCCAAGTGGGCACTTCTTCCACATCTTTTCAACTGTAGGACATACCATCATCATCCATTCCCGAGGATGTGTTTTGAATAACTGATCTGACTTCCCACCCCACCCTGAAAAGAGTAAGGCATCTACTACAGGAGGGCTCAAAGCTGTGAATCTCAGAGGGCGAGCTCAAGATCCCAGCTGCTAAAAATGGCCTTGGATCAAGGCATACTTACTTACTTCCACATCCATTTCCTACTGAATTCACAGATAGCTCCTGACAAAGGATTTGGGGTTTCTGGATCTTCTCTTTAAAAACCCAACTCTCCCCATGCCTTGTGAGATGGGTAAGGATGGTAATAAAGCTGTGCAGCTTCCTTTCTCCTGAGTTAAGGCACTGACATTTTTTCCAGACTTAGGCACAAATCCTTTGAGGGCAACCAAAGGCACAATATCTAACCCAAAAGGTCCCTGAACTGAAAGCTGCTGGAGGCTATAAGAGTATTTTGGGAAGTTATACTACAACTTAAATTCCCATGCTCTCCCTCTCAAAAGCAGGACACCAGCCTAAATGGACCTTTCATTCTTACACTCAAAAGAAGTTCATGAACTCACATCAGGCAGTCTAGCTATAAAGTCAAAAGCATTGGCTTTCTTGGCTGCTTCCTCAATTTCAGCATCAGAAATATCTTCTCGGCCGTAGCGAATGTTCTCAGCTATTGTTGCTGCAAACAAAACAGGCTCCTGGCTCACAACACCAATATTTTCTCGTAGCCACTTTACATTAACTGTCCGAATATCCCGACCATCTAAGGTAATCTGAGAGGAAGAGTGTATGTCAAAGAAGTTGAAGAAATGCATTCTGTTCATAATATATCAATTAATTACTACTGCTTGACTTAAGTTCAGCTACAGGGACAAAAATAAAGTAGTCGTCTTTAGTAGAAAACTATGTTGGAGGAGAAGTTGCAACTGTAGTTCTTCCATCCACTGTACAAGTTAGTAAAATGGTGAGGAGCAGCATAAGCAAAGACAACCTCAGGGTTCCTGGCTCCCCCACCTCCCCTTCTTCAATAACCACCAAGCTGGCTTAAGAGTTTTCCAGCTTCCCTGCATAGTTTTTACCCTGTACTCATGCCCCTGTGCCCGTTTGCTGCCCTTGCAGTTGTGGCTATACTTTTGCCTCTGTGGCTGTGCTTTATACCAAATCAAAGAAATAATCCAAGCTGACTAAAAAGGAAGGGAAAGTTATTTTTAGCCTAGATCATTTGCAATGCAGTCTTATGAACACTAACATTAGCACAGGGGAGGAACAGCAAACTGAGGCATGGGGGCAGGAATGAACAGCCACAGAAACACAACTGTTGATAACAGGTCAGTGCCTTGATACATGATATAGTGATAGTTCAGTGTGTAATATTTGAAATGCTTATCTAGTTCCAAATAGCAGTAACAACTACTAAGTAGCATTCTGCATGTATCAAGTATAGAAAGAACATTTTCCTTTAAAAATTTTTGTTTATTTTCTTCCTTTTTTCCTTTGGAAAGCATTTACCATTTACTGACTAGATCTAGTCTTTAGTGGTAGAGCAGACATACAACATGTATTAATGGAAACTTTTGCTATGGGTTAGCAGATAGAGAAAAAAATGAGCCAAGAAAACAGCCATTTAAAATGGGAAAACTCCAGGTCTTAGTTTATGTTCAGTGAAGAGGAAGCAAGATACAGCAGAGCACTGTTTGCTTAAAAAAGTTTACAGAAACTTAAAAGGCAATTGCTGATGAAAATAGTTTTAAATTAAGATCTTGCATCTATTCAAAGATTTGTGGTATTTACTACTTCTGGCATAGTACTGCAAGAAGCAGAAGCACAGTCAAGCTAACAGGACAAGGTAGTTAATTTGAAATTTAAATAATGGAAGTACTAAACTATACAGAGATATGCTCAAATTAAAAAAAAAAAACACACACAACAACAAGGTTCAGTCAACATGGGAAACTCATGCTTATCCTAACAGCTCTCAGTTTTCACAGTTTACTTGCAAGCACTCACTTCTCCCTGGACAGGATCATAGAATCTCTGCAGCAACTGAACAGTAGTGCTTTTTCCACAGCCACTGGCACCAACTAAAGCAATGGTCTTCCCAGTTTGAACTTTCAAGTTTAGACCTTTGAGGATCTGGGGGGGGGGAGGGGGGAATAATAAAAAAAAATATCTTAGTTTGACAAGTTTGATTAGAGAACAGTCTGTAAAGGTAACTGTAGCAACAATCAAGGCAGCAGTAAGGGGCGCAGTCTGAAGATACGGCAGTATCAGCAAGTTAACTGTACCTGGGAATATCCTAGGGCACTGATAGGAAAGAGCCTGCATCTACGCTTGTGAAGGGTATTAGCCTTTGAAACAGGATGGCTACATGCAACCTGCCTTTTGGGAATGGACCCTGGATCCTTCTGGCTACCAAGCCATGCCTGGGAATTACTTGAGAAGATTGATAACTGGAACAAGCCAAGTTCACGCCAAGAAACATTTTAAGAGTTCCCTTGCATAGGAAAGGATTGCATTCCAGTGCCTGGGAAAATTCCCCGGCATGCTCAAGTCAACTAATATAGACACAGCCACAGTACTCTCAACTCGATAGCTCATTTTCTCCAATTTGTGTGATCTGGTAGCAGGCTTGGGGTCTTGTACTCTCCTGCTGTCCTCTGTTTGCCAATGCTTAGACAATGGCATAACATTTAGTCATGAATCTCACAGGAAAATACTTCTAAGGTGCTAAACATTATTGCTGAGAAACAAGCCTGCTTTCGTCTATTTTTAGAATATAAATGGCTGTTTTGACAAGGTAACTGCTGGAAAACCCGTAATAAATCCCAATCCTTATTGTTAAAAGCCTTAGCAACCTGGGGAGTAGTTACAGATGAATGATATCTTTGTTGCCATTTTCATATTTAGGAACATTTTACCTCAAAAGATGTCCATGTCATATATGAGTAATGCTGTGTAGTTGCCAAAATATTTGGCTGCTATGGGAACTCTTCTTGTTTATACCAGGCTGATTTATAATTTTGCCTACACATGTTTTTGCAATGAGAGATTAAAATAGTTGCAATATTGCTCTCCTCTCCCTGTGTTACATCCAGCAGGGTTTGTATCTCCAAGAAGCTGATATCCTGGTGCCCGCATTATCAATTAAGAACTCTATTCTGGCTACCATAATTTCTCCAGATGCAAATAGTCACAACCACCTAATAGGCTATTTCTAACTCTCTTATCAGGCAAGGTGTTGTCAAGATTAAAACTGACAATAAGTAGACTCCTTAAATCTCTCTGATTTGGTTTAGCCTGGACAAGGGAGATACACTGCGCTGCATCAATTGCTTGAGAGATTGTGGATAACGTCTACACCTCTTTGCTGATTCTTTTTGGCTCTACTCAGTAACATCGATACTCTTGGTAGGGAGAGCTGCTGACTCAGGAGATTTGGGAAGGACGACAAAGTATTTCTTACTTCCTTCCCATATGGCTTGCAGACCCATAACATAGCTCATCGGCCTGAATAGCATTTTTAGGAAGGATGAAGAGTCTGCTCTTTCACTTCTGATGTCTGAGCCAAGAATGAAGGAAGATGCATTGCACTGACTTCAGTTAGGCAGAAAGCCTAGCTCTGGGTCTGTCCTTCAACAGCCCCAGTGTCCTGGAAACAGATGGGACACACTTCAGATGACCGGGTTGGGAAGAGACAGTTGCAGAAAGCCACAGTGATATGAACTTGCCCTTTTTCTACCCTTAATTGAAGTGTTCAGCTTTTAATTGTTGACATTTGAAATCTCTATTTCTACTTCTTTCTTCATGAAGTAAGAACAACAACAAATCCCTTTCACCTTTGTCAATGTCTTCAAAAGATTATAAACTTGAATATGGCAGAGAGGTCAAGCCAACCGTATCACCACAAAAACAGATCACCATGACATGATGTACCTAGCACTGCACAATAGTTGCTAAGGGACATTCAACAGGCAAAGAATAGGGACATCTGGTTTTTGACAGCAATTTTAACATCTACCCAAAATAACATTTGACTCCAAATGTATATTTAGGATGACATGTTTCAATCCATTTGATGGCATAATTGTTGTAAAGCCGATATCACAGGTCACTTTTCACATGGGAGATCACAGCAACTTGGAACAAGCAAGGGACCGAAAGAACCAACTTCCTGGTTTAACTGTGTAAGGCCTGGTGACAGATCTTGAAAAAAAAAAAATAAAAGTCTTATTTTGTCTGTCAGAGCTCTTGTTCACAGAAATTCAGACTAGAAACAATACATTCTTCCTAGCTTTGTCCACATAAGAATGGTGAGCAGGTAGCCAGTGGCAATAGATCTAGAGCTTGTCTTTGGACATTATTTTTTCCCTAGTAGTGTGCAACCTAAGATAGGAATGCATTTTGCATTCAACACCAAGATTAGAGAAATAATATGAACGCAGGCTGCAGAATTTCAGTACAGTAGATTAATCTAAAATGAAAACTTACTTTAACATCAGGTCTAGACGGGTAATTGAAATGGATGTTTCTGAATTCAATTTCTCCTAGGAGTCTGTCTGGTTTGTATCCTTCCTTAGAACTGCTATCTATGAGCCGTTTCTAGAAAGAGGTTTTTAGAAATATATTACTGATTATTACATTTTGGAACTGCTATTTCAGCTGGATATATTGTTCTCTCCTTTGCTTTCTTAGCTGCTGGTTTACACTGCCGCACACCATTGCAGAGCTGCAGTGTTTTACTCACAGGATGCTGAATGCAGGGGAACATCTGACTGTGAATTCTGCTTTGGCAAATACAGCACTTTCTCAAACGCTACAAAATCCACAGTAAAAAAACTTTGTAATTGCAGAACTTAACTGTACTACCTTGCAGCCAAGACATGGCCCACATAGGAGAATTTTATACTCTCATCAAGAACCATGTAGCCATTTCTGTATGAACTTTCTAGTCCTACTTGTTTAAAATATTTTGTATACAGAGATATCCAATTGCTGCATAACACAGCAAAATCAAGATAATAACGTGGAAACCCCTTTTCACAGCAACATTCAGCACTGTAGCTTTATGTTATTATAGCTTTCAATAGCACTATTAATCCTCTCCCCACCAACTCCCCCCCAAACCAAAACCCAGATCAGCTGAAATTGTGCATGTATGCATTTTTTTAAAAGTAGTGCCTTACTACTTTCCCCCTGCAGTTGCAAGTCAAATATTAGAGAAAGACCTCATCCATAAATCTCAGATATGTATGCCAGCTTTCCCAGCATTCAGTGTAACAAATAAAGAGGCACTTTTCTTGACATAAATGGAAATATGGGTTTCTGTGGTAGGCATCTATACAGTTTATGGTTTAGCGACTTTTGAGTGCTTTTGTTAAATCTCTCGAAAAAACTCAAAAGTAAAGGAAAAAATTAAGTTCAGTTGAAAGGCTTCTTTTCTATTTAGATACTTACCTTATTAATAATCTGATATACTTCACAAGCAGCCCCACGTGCATTAGCCACACTCTCCAGGTTGGGAGCCGCCTGGCCCAGGGAGAAGGCTCCAATGAGCACAGAGAAGAACACCTGCAGGAGGTGGAGGGAAGCATCACAGCTAATCGTTACTGCAGAGCCACCAGTGCCTGGCTGTTAAATGCCCATGTCTCTAGCGTACTCCTTCCAGAAGAATTAAATACAAAAGTGAAGGACTCATTTCACAGTTGCTCCTGTCCACTCCCCATTTTCCTGGGGTGAATGTAACTACTGACATGCATTCGTGGCATGACTGGCTTTCTTTTTTGATGCTTTTGCATTTTCTGTTACCTATAACCAGAAGAAATGTCTGTCTCTGTTGCTTTCCAGACATTCCCAAAGTTAAGAGGTTCGCAAAACTTAGTCCCGAGTTTCTTAACTGAAATCCCACCTATGGGACCAACGCACAATTACCTTGATGTGCTGTGAGGAACCACACTGAGGAGGCAGAACATCAGTAGTCACTCCAGTGTGCAAGTTAAGCATGTAGCCAAACTTTTGATGGCAAGAATATAGTGAAATATCCTCAAACCAATACCAACTTAGACATATTGCTAACGTGTGGTAAACACTTGCAAGTAAGCAACAAGATTCAGAGAAGACATTGTGGCTAAATGAGACCTGGAGGACTTCCCAGTACATATTCAGTACACCAGTGGGATTCATTAGTCCGTGTGGCTAGCTACAATTTCTCTGGCAGTCCAGGTTACTTGTCTTTGCTCCCTAACCTCCAGCTCTAGGTGGTTCATCCTGCCCTACAATAGGGTCCAAGACAAGTATTTCTGCAGATACTTTTTCCTCTGCATTGATTAGAGTGGGAATTCAAGACACCCTGTTCAAACTTGTTATATCAAAATCTAGTCGAGACAAATGCTTGCCTTTCAGTATTTTATACCAAACGAGTCTCTAACAACTAATTTAGCAAGCACTGGGCAGAAATAGAGATAATTATATATACCATTTACATAACCTTTTTCTTGAAATTACAGAGCATTTTGCAAAGTTGCATTGCTGTACTTACAATTAACACACGGCCGATGTCATAGTTTTCCTCCTCAGCGGTGAGCTTGGTTCCGTACCAAAATGCAAGTGCGTAGGATCCAAAGATTAGAAACTGTGAAACACCTAGAGATGTGTTGGTGGTAATGGATTTTTTCACTCCAACACTTCTAGCCGTCTCTAAGTTAGCATCATATCTGGAAGTGGAAAAGGAAACCATTAATTTGACAGGTACCACATGGCATTCTGATTGCTATTTCCCAGTGCCCTTTAAGAGGTTTTTTGCCATAAAAGCAATTAACGAGTAACAAGTACACTCGATCACTCAGCTACAGAGGAAGAGCCAAGCCACTGCCAGAAGCAGAATATGACCGAAGGTCCCTTCTAAAAGTAAACATCCGCAGTCAGTGGAGGCACTGGGCAGTGAAAGGTTGCCTTTCCTAACTCTGAGGCCATAATTCAAGACCTGTGTAGGAGTCACAAGCCACGGTTTGCAAAATGCCCTAGTCGGTCCCTGGTAGCAGTTTGTCCGTAGTAGATGATGTTCCTAGGACAGCCAACAGTTTCATATTTTTGTTTGTTTTTGTGTGGGTTTTGTTTGGTTGGTTTTTTTAAACATTAAATGGAGGTAAAGCTGTGGGAGAGGCTGACTAGTCAACCATGGAGGAAAAAGGCCTTAATGGCATTGAGTATCAGTTATTTTATCTCTAGACCTAAAGAGAAGAAAAAAAACAGAGACAAAAAAGAAAAAGTAGTCTGAAGCACCTCCTACCATTGGATTTTCAGACACTGGTATTTGCAGGGACCAAAATGGGAGGAGGAGGGACAACAATCTAGGCCATTTTAGGGCTTTTTGCCATTACTGTGTAAGCAGAACTGGTATTAATATTGTTGCAACTTAATGACAAATCCCAGTAAGCAGAACGCAGTGCTGTAAGATAGAGCTCAGCCCTTGGAAGCAGTCAAATGCAGGAACAGGCTGTAGGATCCTGAGCTAAGGCTAACATCACCTTAGAAAATTTGCACAAGACCAGGGCAAATATAAGAGTTGAAGGAGACAGGAGAGATTCATAGATCATATGGATCAGGTCTTCTGGTTTGCCTTTCCCAAATGTGTGGTATTGGTAATGCCCTGTATTTGTATACTGGATGTCATTGTTTATGATACATGAATAAATTTGTGGTCAGTCATACCCACCTCATCTTTTACACATGACAAGGGCCAATGCTAGATTAGGTCAACTACCAGTGGGGTATGTGCAAATCATTAAAGCAATAAAAGCCAGTGATGCGATTTTACTTAAGGCTGTTATCCAGTGAAGCTTAAATATAAGCTCATTAATTAAAGATCAGAACAGCAGCGCACGTGTTCTAGAAGTTAAGCAATTACTCACATGCTTTGCTGCATTTGACTACTAGGCAATGATAACCTTCTCACCACTTTCACTTTAAATTCAACTCTTATTCAGAGGAGAAATTTGAGTCTATGATGCAGCGATAATACAAAATAGGCTGTATTCACTGACTAGGTCTATTTACACATCTTTATCTTCAGGTAAGCTGTCCACTTACAGGAGAGTAAAATGACACTAAAAAGAATCCCATTCCCCTGCCCCTCTAAAAAAAAAAACACCCCACAACCCTCTACAAACCACAAAGCCAACCTGTGGCCAAACTCCTCTTCCATATTTTAAATATAGTTTCAAAAACTTACTTTGCTAATGCCTTCTGCTGTCCATTGAAAGCCACAACAGTCCTGATTGCTGTCAAAACTTCTTCTGCCACAGCTCCTGCTTTGGCATAAGCAGACAGCTCTTTAGCAGTAAGGGATGCCAGGAGCTGGAAAGTTGAAAAACAGATGTTAATGCAGCCTACTGAAAGACTATGCACACTGTATTGGTGAATAAGAATGATCAATGTTCAAGGCATAAGACAAGGTTTTAGGAAAGAGGGGGGTCAGTTCCCTTCTGCCCTGGATTTCCCTCAAATCCAGCTCATTCTCTGTGTCTTCATTAAAGTGAAAGACTACAGAAGCATCAGATGAGCTTCATGACCAACCCACTTTCCTCAGAAGCTGAGGGCACACTACAAACTACACTACGATGGCGCGTGTGTGTGAGGAATGAGGGAGATGCGCAGCAGCTGCTCTGCAAGGGCGGGGGGATGTCTGAGGCATTCAGAAGCTAGAGCACCAGCAGACACTGAAGTACGCAAGGTAGTTGCAATACAGCTTCTAACATTCTCCTTCCCAGATTATTTGAAATGCTGCCAGTAGGAAAAAACCCTAGTATTATGTGAGCATCCACTCAGGAATGCAAGCAGTACCCATTAATGTGGCTACAACAGATCACAACAGCAAAATGTTTTCTGATCTGAAAGGGAAACCTCTCCAGGTATTTCACTGATTTGTATCACTGCAGTCTGCAGTAGCTGTATGTGTGTACGTCCCAGTGTCTATGCTGGACACAGCATCAAACTTGGTACATTATTTGCAAGAGATGTGATATCATATAAGGGCAGGTGTCAAGAGCTTGAAAGGCATCTGTGCTAAGATGTAAGAGAGGGTCACAAGCACATGCCTGGGCTTCCCCAGTGCTCTGCATGAGGAAATCACTGTGCAAGGGAGATGCTCTGATGCAGATTATCCTTGTGCCATGTGGCACAAGGACAGAGTAGGCAGACAGGAGGAGTATGACAGGCAAGTACATGCTTGGGAACCCAAAGAAAAGCTACAGGAGGAGTAGAAATTATAAAGTAAGCATGAGGTCAACCTCCCAACCTAGAAACCACACTAGGTTTCTCCCATGCTCTTCTCCTTTCCTGTGCATAAGAGTTGTAATGTTTTTTCTGGTTTGCTGTGTTTATTAATCCCCACACACTTACAGTTGACCAAACTGCTGCTGATGCAGCAAGCAGAGGGCTGACTGACAAAATCACCAGCGTCAGCTTCCACCCGTAGATGAATCCTATAATAATCCCTGCCAGAAATGTGGCAAAAAACTGTGCAAATATACAGATCTTGTCTCCGATGCCTTCGTGGATGGTGTTGATGTCACTTTAAATAATAATTATAATAAAAAAAGATTTGTTAGCTTTGAATGCCTTTCTTTCTAACTCCCTCCCCCTCCATTTCATGCTGTGTGGCCTAATGTCAGAAGCTTTGCCATTTCCTAACTGGCACAATGACATTTCTGACCACAGCTACTGAATGGTACCATTAGTCTCTTGTGTGGCCAAAACACAGCTGAAACCTATTTTTTAGGCCTCATTTTCCGTATTTTCCATCATTCTCTGCTGTTTCTATGCCCTGTCACTAGGTCACAAATGACCTAGTTTCCTTATCCAGCATCCAAATGGAGCAATACATGTAAACAGCCAAACAGCCTCCTAACCTCCAGTGACCATCTCCAAATGATTCCTTTCGCTCAGCGCTCTGATGCATTTTATGTTCTTAATTTTGGCTACAGACTCAGATCAAAAGTTATCTCCTTTTTATCAGCACAACCATTATTTGGAAGAATCTGTTTTTCATACAAATTTCCTTACCCATTTTCTCTTCCCAGCACATGCAGATATTAGAACTGAGAGTGGTTTCATTTAAGCTTCTCTTACACCTTTCAGGACACAGCTCTGTCCAAAGCTACCTTAACACCCAGAGACAAAACCAAAAACCCCAACCAAACTGTGTTCATGCATATAGTCCTATTGCATCTTGGGGCATACAGTCCTCATCCCTAAATCTATTTAAGTCTATGGAAAAGCTCCAAAGACTTTAACTGACTGGATGGAGTCCAGCACAAGATCTGGCTGGATGTAAATGCAAGCTCATTTCCATTCAATAAAAGTGTCAGAGCTTTCAGTGTTTGTAAACTTGCTGGAGACAGCAGAGCTGTTTATCTAGTACTGTCTGCCATGTACACTTCATGGACATTAGAAAGCCAGTGACAGGCATTTCGCAGCAAAACTCCTTCCAATGCAAATATCACAGAAACAGCACAAATGAAGCTGCAAAGGATAATGAATTTCTGCCTCAGAACTGTAAAATATCACATTTTAGGTTTGGGTTGTTTCGTTTGTGGGGTTTTTGTTTTGTTTTAAACTCTCTATAAGCTATTCCATGTAAGATTAATGGCCATTTTCTTTTCAAATGTCATACTTAGGGGTCAAAAAATGAACAGAACCCTCACTCTGTCAGTCTGGTGTTCAGTGTTCCTATCTGGGTAGTATCAAACCAAGCCATCTCCTGATGGAGCACTGCAAAGAAGAACTTCTGCCGGATCCTTGCTGTCTGCCTCGCAGCAGCAATCAAAAATGTCCAGACTTGGATGGTGCTCAGGATCAACACGGCACAGCCAATTCCTACGTAGTAGTACGCAAACCTGTGATAAAGGAACAAAAGGCCTTATGACCCCACTGCATCTTGTGAGAGAAGTCAGACACCCAGAGCAAGAATTAGTCGCCTTTTATCCCATCAAAGTAAATACTGAAACCTGTGATACATTATTTGGAAGCCTTTTTCAGAAGGCAAACATTTGGCTTCTGCTCAAAGGGATAACACAGCAAAAGAAGATTCCCCGATACTCTGTTAACAGAATAACTACCATGACCCTTACTTTGTCATTTCAGCTTCTATATCTATGCCTGGAATTGACGGACAGCTGGAACTATTTACTGAAGTATCTGTGAGGGGGGGAAAGAAAAAGCAGTAATATTTGTGCAAGTATTATATATAGACAATAAATCATGGAAATCTAGGGTCATCAGGTTTTGGATATTTTGCATTTTGCAAGAGGGCTTTTGCAAAATACAAAATCATTTGGCAAATACACATTTATTTTCTCTGAACTTTAGTAATTACAGTGCCTGATAACTGATGATAGAAAAGATGGTCATGCTCCTTACTATCTTGCCAAAGTTGCAGTTCATTCATAACAAGCACAGACAATGCACTGCTTTTGCCCTGCACAAGCCATTAAAGATAGATTAAAACAATCGGGTAATTTGCAGCAGGATGAATTTTCCTCATTATATACTTGTTCAAATGTGCATCAGTGCATAGTCTGGGGAAAAAGAAAAAATCTTGGCTGCTGTATCAAAACATAACTGATATGTAGAAAAGTCTAATTTTAACTTTTTTACCTTCTGACATGTTTGACTTCACACCACTTAGCACAAAGCTGTTTGTCATCTCTCCAAAGACAATGATCATAAGCGGCAATCCAGTACCATTTGCCACAGCTGCGATCAAACCAACTACCATCAAAAGCACATCCACCCAATCAGCATAGCGAAACTGTCAGCATTAAAAAATTTTGGGGGGGGGGGGGTAGAAGAGTGAAGTTATGCCTTACAGTTCATCTATTTACTACAGTAAATCAGACTTACAGACCATGCTTTCTTTCTACCTACTTATTTTAAGTACCAACAACACTCTAACTGAAGGTAAACTCAGAACATAAGAATTTTTTAGTTGGTCCCATACATCTTTAAATCAGTACTCAGTAAGGCTGGTAAGGTATTATTGGCCAAAGTCTACGTCCTAGATGTTTCTAAGTGATGATCTTCTCTGTACAGTGTATTGCATTTTGTGTTCCAGTAAGTTACATATTTACTAAGATAATTCCTTTGAAATGTAAACAAGAGTGAGTTATTGACCAGCACCTGGGTTACATCTACCAGTAGAAAATCTTTGCAACAGATTGTATCTTAAAGCTTGTCTAGCCTTGAAGGTTCTACGTCCTAGATGTTTCTAAGTGATGATCTTCTCTGTACAGTGTATTGCATTTTGTGTTCCAGTAAGTTACATATTTACTAAGATAATTCCTTTGAAATGTAAACAAGAGTGAGTTATTGACCAGCACCTGGGTTACATCTACCAGTAGAAAATCTTTGCAACAGATTGTATCTTAAAGCTTGTCTAGCCTTGAAGGTTTGTTTGGTTTAAAGAAGGATGTGAATTTAAACTTCCATAGCTATTCCTGGATGTGGTTAAACTGAAACCAGAACATTTTATTCCTGACTGTCCTAACCCCCTTCCAAAGTGTAAATGTAAATGGAATAAACCAGAGAAGAATAAAAGTTCTCTTATTCCACAATAAGCAGGTCCATGTCTAAGTTATTTGGGAATAGCTGTTGCATAGAAAACTAACACAAAACCACGAGTTCTCTCAGAGAGCAGATCCCTCAGATGTCAAACACAGGATAAATCCTTTGTAAGTAGAGCCAAGGCAAGGGCCTGCGCAGTACCTATGTCCTAGATCAGCCCAAGCAGGCGTGAGCTTCATCCTCCAACAGCACTAAGGTTGAACTGCTGTAAGTGCTACCAATACACTGAGGTGGGAATCTGAACTAACGGGCCAAATTTTAAGGAAGCCCAGCATCAATGCTAATATTTCATAAGACTCAAGCTTCTTCATCAGCTTTTGATTGCTTATTATTTGCAATTCATAAACAAACACCTCACAAAGAAAAGGCAATATAAAGCAGACCATCAAACTGAATACTAACCAGTTCAAAAATGCCAACCACCTTTTTCTCTGGATTCTCATTTTCTTTCCTAGAGGAAAATATAAAAGACTAATTAAAGCTGCTTCTAGCAAAGCCTTATTAAACTCACCACCACAACACACCCAATACACCAGTGGCCAATGTGTTAAATATAAAGAAGACCTACTTTTTTTTCTCGGGCTTTAACTGGTAACTTTGTTCAAGATTTTCATCATGTTGGAAAGAAGGGTTGTCATAACCCTTGCTTGCAGATTCTGCAAAATAAAACCCAGGGGTTTTTTAACATAATATCCCATCTTTTGTACCAGTTTCTTTCAGCTTTCCCTGCTGATTCTTTTGCATTTAAAGCTTAGGTTTTTTCATGTTCTTGGAATAGGCTGGTGCATTTTTCTTGAAACTCCCTTTCTCTTCAGTTCATCTCCTCTACTCCAGGAAAAAGCCTCCAGTTCCACTTCTAAGATGGAAACAACCTTCATTTTAAAAATTATATTTATACAGAAAGGCAATCAAAGAACGAAAGCAAGAAATAAGCAATGATTCTGCAAACACCTACACAACTGAATGCAAAAGATAAGCACTGCTGAAATAAGTGGAATTGCTTTTAGTGAAGGTTATAATTGCTGTAAGTAATATGGAATAGATGCAAGTTAACTGAAGAATCATGTCTTTGGCTGTAATAACCATCTTCATTACTTCTTTGCATGGCAGTAGTCGCCACATGTCCCACTTCCTTTGTACTAGGGGCTTTAGAAATCTACACAAAAGAGGAATCCTACCCCAGAAAGCTTATGATTCTAAATGCATAAAATGAGATGTAATAAATGGATAAAGAAACTGATAAGCAACCACAGTAGGGAGCCAGCTGTGAACTGCATGGGAAGAAAAGGGCTCCATAGACCAGCTATCCCCAATTTACATTTACCTTAACTTCAGCTGCTGACTCACTACGAATAGAATTATCCACATACTGTTTTCAATGTCATTCAGGCTGTAAAGACTGGTTTAGCCAACCATTCGAAGGCAATAATGTGCTTCCAGCTTACTGAGCTCATTTTAGGTGCATTTTCATGCCCAGGCTAGGACCCACCTAAACAGTTTTACTCATGTGAATGAATTTTGTTGAACTTGGTGGAATGACTCATGCATGAACATTTTCTAGGTGGTGGCTTTAATTCACAGGAACTCGTGGTATCTCCTGTAAAATCACTACGGCAATCAGGAAAGACTTAAAATGCACTTTCAGAGTTGGAGCTAGGGAATACGTTCCTCAAACACACGCACCGCTTTCATGCCTGTGGCTTACCAGCATCCGAGAGGCCCTTTTCTGTGGAATTTGCAAAACAATCCTTCATTTTTCTTCTTTGTTGTATGCTCATGAGATAAAGTCACATTAATCAAAACCTACATTAAAAAGGCAACAAAACATTTAGAAATAGTAGGTATTAAAAGAGTTCACTTTAAAATATTCCTAGCTTTTTCCACAAGTCATTACATTTTGAACTCAACATTGTCCTACTTAAATGCAATAAGAGAAATACCTAACAGCACGCTAAAGGACTGCTTTTAATGAGATATTAAGAACAGTGCAAACTAGAACAAAGGCACCTCAGTAGCTTGTTTTAGTCGTCTTTTACGCTAAATCCCTAGATCATTCATCTACAAACTATTGTGGATGACCCAACACAGAACAGGGGATTTCCCTCATGATCCTGTGTTTGATTAAAACCTATTGAGCAGTTGTAACACGATCATGATTATAATGATAAAGACTAAAGACGGACATATGCATTGTGCCATACACCAACTAAGCAAGATTTAGAGGTGGTACACGACTGATGCTTCAAGTTTCCTCAGGCTTTTCTTCTTGATACATCACATATACAGGTTAAAAAAAATGGCAAAAAAACACACATCAATTTGATGTAGGCCAAAATACCGATGATAACAAAATGCATAATCAACCTGACATGAAAATTATTAAGTTTTTTAAACGCCCTTTGTGACAGATTTCTGGCCGTGCTTTTTCCCTCGCGTTACTTCAGCTTACCTTCCCAACCCACGCTGGGCCCACACGCTTGGGCGGCCGCGGCCCCCCACGCCTCCCC
>KL271329.1:17009-36677 GCA_000699545.1 Podiceps cristatus | reverse complement strand
CTGCTGATTTGGGGCTTTTCCTATCCATTACACGCTGGTGGCCATTGAGCGAGCAGCCTGACAAACACATCAGGGAATGTGTTGTTTCTGTATGTATGATCTGAAAGCATTTCCGTTACTTGCACGTGAAGCCGCCATGTGAGCATTTGCACTATTAAAGACCAACAGATAATGGAGACATCATTCAACATAATGTGTCAGGTTCCCTGCTAGCCTGTTGTAGGACTTCAGACTTTCCTAATAAAATGCAATCAAAACCAAATTTTATACCTGAGCATAAGCAATAAGGTGTGAGTGTAAAGTGTGATACAGCAAGCTGGATTTTTAAAGTTCACTGAAACCAGCTGAATTCACTCATACAAGAGATATGAACATTTGTTCATGCCTTATGCTATAGAGGGAAAGAATCAATTTTTGATCCAGATCAATTAAGTTCCTGAGACACTCTTAAAATTGCTTAATATTTAATAATATTAACATTTCATTTATGGAATATTTATATCAATCTACATATTTACATTAAGAATATTTAACAGTTATTAAATATATAAACAATTATATGTACAGCTGGTAAGTAGAGATAGTTACTCTAATAGCCTGGGACTAAACTATGGAGCCTAGTGCATTATTGCTCCCACAGCAGAGGCATGCTGTAAAAAGCACAGTTTATTGCTGCAAGAAATCTTGTTGACCAAATGTAGAATGCAGGTTTCATTAAAGCCAGAAATGAAACTCCTAGCAGCAGGTCCTGGGTAGCATCCTCTGTGAATTGGTATTGATCCTGGATACCCCATAACCACCTGCATCTCTGGATAGGCTGTAATGTACAAGTTGTTTTCAGTTACTGGGATCTAAATCTGTTCTGCAAGTAAATTAATGGGGAGCTGGTGGTCTGGTTAATCAATTGTTTGTCATCTAGAAAGTACAGGCATCGTTGCTAAAGGCACAGGGGGGCTCAAGGTGTTTCATCAGTCCCTGGGGATAGGGAGAGCCACGAGGGAGGGGAGCGGGTGCAGCGTTTAGATGAGGAGACCCTGTCAGCCCCAAAGATGGGGGGTTTCTCTGGCCTTGCCATTTTTCCCGTGAAACCCATGGACAGTAGTTCTGCTTTTTGTCGCTACTTTTGGTAATCACTCAAAGATATTCTGGGGTTCAGAGACAACAGTTAAAACAAACACACCACACACACACCCCCAAAAAAAACCCCCAAAAAACAACAAAAAAACCCCCAAAACAAACCCCAAAAAACTACCTCCAAAACCAACAACAAAGCCCTGAGACTGATGCAGCCAACTGCAAAGCAAGCTGGCCTGGAGTAGGGCTAGAGGTGCAGCTGCAAACCAGACAGCCCTGCATGGGAGATGGGCATCATCCCGGCCGCTGAGATGCTGAAACTCCTTGGGAGGGTCCTTGGGCCCGGCTTAGCCTCCACCTCTCCAACCTCCCCATTTCACGCTCGCAGAAGGTACTGGGGGCAAGGGGGTCCCACAGTTCTGCTTTCTGAAGGCCTGTGTGTTCTCTAGGGTACACTGCTGTCAGCATTGGAAAACCAAATTGCAGACGTGATAAATGGGAGAAGTTAAGTCTTTGTTGTCCAAAGAGACTCGGCAGAGGAGGGAGGCTGCACCTCTTCCCCTGCTGAAGCAAGGCACGTATTCACAGAAGCTGGAGGGGTAATTCATAAGCTCTTGAGAGCAACTCCTCTTATCTGCATTTGCAACGTCTGGTACCTCAGAGTCTTGCTCAGTGGCTGCAGCAGTTCAGTGCTAATGCAAAAATAATAAAGTGGGGAGTGGCTTGGATAAGCATAGGTCATTTTGGATGGTGGGAGCACATTCAGCTTATGACTACAAGAAGGTTTTCTGACAGGCTACGGTGATGAAATGTTAATCAGCATATTTGTTTCTATAATATTTGCAAAAGCATCCCACAGATTTCTGCTTTATCAACCTGCCATTTCCAGCATCCAATGCAAATCAAGACTAATGCTTGTATTAATAGAAACTGAATTCAGGATAATATGATATATTCACTGAATTTCTACATAGTAATTAATTGATGTCTTTTGGTAATAGACCTTATATATTTTAATGTCCTCAGCTGTTATCCATCATTGGCCTATATATTTCTTTAATATGAGGCTATTTTAATGTGCCAGTTAGAAATTTTTCTGTATTTGCACAGGCTATGTCAATTTTAAAAATAATACGGCCAGTGTTCCCCATGTTGTGGAGTTAGTTGTCTCTTTGATAAAACATTAGAAATGTGTTTGCACTTACGCATTTAAGCAGACTCATAAGCCCAATAACATCTTCATATTCAGAACAAAAACAAAACTCCCAATGGTAATTTGAGTAACGATGTCTAGGTGGCTGATTGATATATTAATTAATTATGTGAGCCTGGCTGTGGTATGTCAATTAACAGCCCATCATTTAAACTTTTAAAATCTAATTCTTTATACTTTTTCTATTCACTTAACTAAGGAATTTAGAGAGGAAATTCTGTATGAACAGTCATGAATAACAGCAAGAACTATCTTCCAATTAAAAAGTCTGTAACCAACTGAATTGGACAGATACCATTCAAGCAGTGGTAGCTCTTTTCTAGCAATTTTTTTCCTTAGTGGTCTTCAGACGTGTTGAATTTACATTAAATCCATGCAAGTCATAAAGTATCAGGTGGAATAAAGGATGAAAAACTAAGAAAAATTTAATCAAATATTCCATTCTAAAGCTAACAAAAGGCTAAACAAAACTACAGATATGCACCTGTGTGTCTAATGGAGTGTCTGCAAGGAGGTGCTATTGTAAAACACAGTAAGAAGTATACATTGGACCATAATTATTATTCCATGTTACCTTTAGACTGAGAAATTTGGGGTTGTTCAGCCTGGAGAAGAGAAAGATCCAGCTTTCTAGTACGTAAAGGGGGCCTATAAGATAGATGGGGAAAAACTTTTTAGCAGGGCCCATAGTGACATGACAAGGGGGAATGGTTTTAAACTGAAAGAGGGGAGATACAGACTAGACATAAGGAAGAAATTTTTCACAATGCGGGTGGTGAAGCACTGACACAGGTTGCCCAGAGAGGTGGTAGAAGCCCCATCCCTGGACCATTCCAGGCCAGGCTGGCCGGGGCTCTGAGCAACCTGATCCAGTTGCAGATGTCCCTGCTCTGTGCAGGGGGTTGGACTAGATGGGCTTTAGAGGTCCCTTCCAGCCTGGATAATTCTATGATCTTCCCAGCTTCTGCTCAAGCTCAGGGCTATAGGCAGAAACACAGGAGAGACAAGTGTATCCGAGCTCTGGTCACTGCTGCTAATGCTCCTCTGGAAGCAAAACGGAGAGGTCACGGTGACGGACAGAAGGCAGGGACAGCAGCAACTGGAAAGCTCAGCAGGAGGGTATGTCCTGGCATCCTCTGGCTACAATGTTGATTTCCTGCAAACTGAACCATTGTCATGCACAGATACGCTTGGCTGAATTGGCATGGACTTCAGAAGTCCAAGACTAATTCAAAACAAAGTTGAGTAAATATTGAAGTTTAAAGTTTTGATTTTTTTTTTTTCTTCCTGGTTTCTTTCAAAAGTTTTCTTTCTTTTCAAGATACATGTAATTTTTTTTAAGGATAAAATTTTACAGGTTTATGACCTCAAAATTCTATGAAGTCTTAGGAAAAATAATGGTATCAACCTAAACTATTTATTTTCTCTCCAGGTTGAGCCACTGAACTATAAAATCCATTATTTTCAGAGATCTAGTACATGGGCACAGGGCAAAGTAAAGAGTATTTTTTAAGTTGTCTCGGTATCTGAAATGTCTTGAAAGTCAGGTACTGGCAAGGAAATGAAGCATGTCGCTTCCAACGTCTCTGCGTCTTCCTGCCAGAGTGCTTGATAAAGCACCAATAAACATAATTGCCTTTGCATATCACTGATACAAAGAACAAAATATATGTGCCCAAGTATGGCTCCCATTTTCCAGTGAGTTACTTATGTGTTCTTCATCATTCTGTGTGCTGTATAATCAGGAGCTACATCTTGTAATTCACATCAGCTCTCATCTATGTGCTGAACATTTATGGGATCTATTGCCATTTTTATAGATATGGTTAAGTAAATAGACACTGAGAAAGTGTCATAAAATGTAAAACTCATCAGCAGATGCTGATTAGGGAGAATTATTCTATAAGCTTTATATATTTTTTCATTTAAAGTTTATTGGTTTATTAGAAAAGGTTTTGTATGGGAAAGGTATGACACAGCAAATATAAAATGGAAAGGCAGAGAGTGGGGCACTGGAGGTAGAAAATGGCTGATACAGACCGAGTAGATTGCTTCTTTGGGGCGGTCCTACCTCACCAGCTGTGAAGGTCACATCTGCAAAATGCGACGGGCTCCCCCCAAGGGGTGGTAGCAGTAACTCATATTGCCCCTGTCCAGTGTGAGGGCTAAAGGAAAGGAGATGGTGGAAAGGGTGTTTAAGATCCCAGGATTTGTGGACATCAGTGGAAACATATCCTTTGAAAAACCTTTACATCAGACCATTGTTCCCTAGAAAAGAATCAAAGAAGAGTAGTGCAAGAGATTATTCAATTTGGCCTACTGTGCTATGAATATAGCATATGAACGTGACAGTATTTTATTATAGGAAAAGTCTGTGGTCAGGCTCTTTGGCAACCATGACTTTCAGCAGTCAAGAAATAAAACTTTGTTTAATTCTACTTTGATTTCATACAACTGCTTTGCTGGGTCATCCCCCAACATGTCAGGAGCTGACGGGCATGGCAGACCCTCACACAGTGTCGGAGATCACAGAAACATTCAGAAGGCAGAATGGGAGATGCTTTTGAGGGGGTCAGGCTTTGTGGCTAGGACCAAAGGGACTTACTTGATATATTTTGCAGTTCTGTTTATCCACCATGTTTTCTTATTGTAAATATCAGCCTTCAAAGATGAAAGGTTCAAAGAAGAGATATTGCTGCCTGGACTGTTTCGTTTTCAGTGCTGAATGCCCGTTTCATGCCTTCATCTGCAAAACACAGGGACTGAGGCTGCCTCTGAATCAAAATGAGAAGCAGGATCTGGGGACAGAATGTTCATGCAACATATTCCTATTCCCCGAGCTTCAGGCGGGTGAGCTGAGCTATCACAGAACATGGGCTGCCTTTGCAGTCAACTGCAAAAGAGCTAATGACTGTGTCACCAGAAAGAGCCTGTATTTCTGCAGCTGAAGTTGTAAGCTATGGCTGTTACATGGCAGTGGTTTTGCTGCATTAAGAGCTACACGTTCAGCTATAAAAGTAACCTAATTGCTGTTGGACAGAAGCGTTAAATACACAGTGAGTTCATTTCCTGCAGAACCAAATAATTGCCATGTGCAGTTTTACACTTACAGGGTCAAATTTTGCTGTGCTAAAATTATACAGTTCAAAAGTGATTGGCTTTCTCCTAACACGGAGCAATTTGGCTCCGGCAGAGGATAACATGCCCGGCGGCGCTCTGCTGCAGCACTGACTTGACTGCAGTATTTCTCGGTTACTGGTCAGTATAAATCTCTCGTTGAGGGCTCGATCCAAAGCCGTGTTTCTGTCACTGATTCCAATAGGCACTGACTCAGGGCCCAGAAAAGAAATCTGTGGTGAAAAAACAGAGAGCAGAGCGTATGTCCTACACAATACAGCTGACTATTCCTATGCTCAGCAGCTGATAGTGTAGGGCTGCAGTATTGATTTGTGTTACTGTATTTTATAGCTAGCATGTTACAAGATTAATTTTGTGCTACTCAGCATCTGCTTTCTCCTTGAGAAGTTTTGTAAAGAATTCTGCTGACTATAAAGAATTGACTTTTTCTCTTTTTTTTTTGCAAACCAGCAAAACAGATCCTTTATACCCTGCCCTTCCAAAGTATAGCATGACAGATACTGTTAAGATGATTATACTATATACTTATATGTGCTTCTGTGCTCACAGGCTAACACCTAAAGTCTTATTAGTACAGGTCAGCATCCGTGTTCAGTCTTTCTTCTCTCACTTACTTTAAGCCAGCATTACTGTAATAGATTATTATTCTGCTAGGGTAGGCTTTGGCTCCTGTCCAGAAGATGATATAAATTATACACTTTTACAGATGAGTATTGTTTTCTTCTTGCATTTACTTGTACTTTTAAATGGGAAATAACAGGGACTGGCTATGGGTAAAAGGGTGGAGATTCCATTCAATAAATAAGTGTACAAATAGCTCAATAGTAAAAAATGGGTTTAGGTGTCTACAGATATCAGTGAATTGATATCTAGTACTGATATCTAATATTACTGAATCAATATGGGCAAGGTTTCGTGTACCTCTGATTTGGCTGTGCCTCCCTTTGGGGGACATTTAGGAACAGGCAGTATGTGATGGATGGCAGGCAATGGAAAGGGTCTTTACACAGTTTAACACCAGCCACTGCAATGGGCAGGGCTCATTTTGGAGAAGAAGGGGAAAAGTAAGTTGCATCATTTCGAGGCCTGTCATAAATTCTTTTCCTTTCCTTCAAAGGGAAGGAGCTGTGACCCCATTTTTTTCTGGACAGAGTGGTTTTGTGCTGGCTGCGAGTGAGACTGTGCTTCATTGCGCTGTGTGGCTCTGTCTGCCTTCGTGCCTGCGCCACGCAACGGGACGTAAATCTCACCCTCTTCAGCTTAGTCGTTGAATTAAAGCAACAGAGATGTGAATAATAAATAAGTGCTCAGTCAAAATGAGAAGAGGAAACGAAAGCATGGGTGCTCCTTAAAGTTTAACCCAGGCTCAGTCTCAGAGGCTGAGGCAATGACTGATGCTTTTTAAAGAGCCCTGTATATATTTCCCATGAAGGTCTTTATATAGGTATTTCCTCTAACTTGCTTCAGAGTTGTTATTACTGGTTCTTAGGGCAGCAAAAGCCTTGTTTTTTTCTTTAGGGAGTGCCACGTGGTGGTATGGCTGAGAGAAGGGCAGAATTACGGTGTCAAAGGTTACAAAGGCTAAATCAAATCATCTCTGAACATAAACTATCATGCCTGCGGTTTCTGTAGGAGAAGCATGCTGACTTAAGCCCACTGAAGGTGTGTCCCTTTTAGCTGGGAAAGTGCCCAAGGGCTAGGACTGAATGACAAATTTTAAGGTGTATTCTTTAGGAATCTGAAAGCAGGCAGGTTTGAGTCCAGAGAAAACAGAATAACTGCTTTTCTCCATCAAAAATACGTGTCCTTCTCATAGCATAGGCTGTACACCATGGTGCAGAGGACAATTCAATAAAGTTAGCAGTGTGTGAACAAAACTGTCAGGGCCCTTATTGCAAATGACCAAAAGTGCACTTAAGTAATCCTTCAACCCTAGACACTGTAAATAAAAAAAGAGGTCAGGAAGCCTTGGCAAAGGTTCTGTGACAATGTGCTATGATCTAGGTAAAGGCTACTGTAAATCACTTGGTCTGACAATCGCTCACAACCAAAAATGGTTTAAAATCACTAAGACAAGAGTAACCTTGGGAAAGCAGCCTGCAAACAGCCAGTAGATGGTGGTAAGTCATGGGAGAGGACTATAGCATGTTTATTACCGCACCATAAATGAACATGATACTGCAGACACAAATAGGCCATAAATCTGATTCTACCCTCAGCTAACAAGGCTCTTCGTACTGACCAGAGCTAGATCCACTACAGGTGGGGATTTCTCCCTCAGAGATAGTCTCTATCCATGTTGCCATTCTCAACAACTGGAGGAAAACCAGTTCAGTTCTTCTAGAGTATTATTCTGTTTTTTTCTGTTATTTTCTTGTAGCTGCTTGACTTTCCATATCATGAAGGTAAACTGATTCATACTACTTGACCTTAGATGTCTAAGAGTTGGTGTCTGAGCATGAACCAGCCTCTGTGAATTCCAGGATATGCCTTTCTAGAGGGCAATTGACCTGACAAATGTAGCTGAACTGACCCTTTTCTGAGTGAACACTCTATATATAGATCAGACTTCAGTTCAGATCAACACTTCTAAATTAAGGTGTCTGTAATGCAGCTGTCTACATATGAACTGTCTCTGCCAGGTCCAATGCTAGTCCTTTTGAGTGAAGGCAATACATCCAGTGGAGCCCCAAGAGAGGTTCAGTTCAACCCAAAGTAGATATCTCTTGATGAGAAACCCAAAATAGTTATCTCTTGATCAGACACCTAAATAGTTTTCTAAGCCTCATTGTCTGCCTTGACCAACTCCCCATCCACTGCAATGGAAACAGGCACTTAGCTCAGCTGTGTATATCTAAAGTGAAGTTCAAGTGCCTAAAAAAAGGGGCACCTGGTGTTTTCTGAGATGTCCTAGGTTGTCCAAAATATCCATATACAAACAGCAGGAAGACACATGGTTTACAAAAGACCTGTGTCCTTCTGGAGTGGCAGTAAGAAATTATGTGGAAAAACCTCTCAGACAGCAGCAAACCAGGCAACTGAATTGTCCCCTTTTTTGTAGACACCTGACTTCATACAAACATGAACTGAATCCAATCCCTAACTGCTTGCGTTTGTACAAATCCCACCTGTTATATGTTTGTTCTCTTCAGTCTGTGATATCTACAGGCCTTATGTCTTGAAAAGCCTGAGTCCTTTCTGTGAAGTCAACCCTTATTTCCATATAACTTCAATTTTTAATTTTTTTTTTAAGCCTTTCAGCTGGCACAAAGAAGGCCCCATTGAATTTTCTCATGTGGGAGGCCAGGGCTACTGCATTCCTCTCTGTCATTTATCATCAGCAGAGTGAAATACATTGCGCTTACATTCAAATTTTTATAAACTTATCTACAAGGCTTACAATTACTGTGGGCTCTGTTAGAACTCATCTAAAATGAAAATGATCTTCCCTAATCCATGCTATGTATCTCCTTTTTGTTGCATTTATCATTCACTCCATGTATGAATCTCCTGCAGATATGTAGGGAACAAATATACAGTGTGTAACAGAAGATAATTTTAAATATGTAATTTCAAAAAGTTAAAACAGCAGGAGCCTTGAATTAGCATGAAAGAAGATTCACTACCAGAAGAAAAGAAAACTGAAACACATGGTGAGGGAGCACACTTTTTATTGCTTAGGTTTTTTTGAAAATGTATTTGTTTGATAGTTCCCAGATCTATTTTGGTTCAGGATTCTCAGTGTGCTTATCATTATCGAAACAGTCTGAACAGAAAGAGTATGCTATTAAGCATAGTGAATTACCTTCTTCCACTCAAGTTAGCAGTGCTAGGATGCAGCAGTAAATTCAGTGGGATTGTACAGGAGAGGAAGAAACACAGAGCAGGCACCAGATCTACAAGACGTTAATGGAACTACCTCTGCAGGTTTCAGTACTTTTAGAGAAGACTTGATTACGCTACCTGATTTCTACCATAATATATTTAAAAGACTAGATATCAGCACTTGACGTTACTTGCAATCTCACAAGGCAATTGGAGAACAGGCTGCTGAAGACCAAATCTCCCAGTAAGTACTAACACTGCTTTCTGAAAAATAAGTAATTACATCACTAATTACTTGTAATTATGAAGGCCATAGTCATAAGGTCAAATACTGAGATGCTTGTTCTATATTCCAGCGAAGTCATGTTTAAGGAAATCCTTTAGGCTTTGGTCCACAGACAACAAAAACAAACATTAATGAAACCATTGCAGAATATCTTTTCACCTTAACTGTGGGTTTGTTTCCTTTGATATCTATGTTAGCAGTTAATAATGAGACAGGTATTAATTACATTTTAAAATACTGGGTTTGATGTACAGAGTTGGGACAAACTGCCAAGCACTGCTGGCAATTATACGTAACCTTCTTTTAACCCTAATTCCATCCATTAAAAATGTAGCATCAATGTGAAGACAATAAATCACTTACAGATAGTAGAAAGGTTCATTTATCTTTGTGGGGTTTCTGTACAGGAGCTTCATCTGAGCAAAATGCTAAGTCATTGCAATGAAAAGTGGATTTTTGGGCACATGTGAAAGTAGGTTTGCACAAAATGTTTTCTTTTCAAGATACTACTATTTACATACCTTCATTTACACCTTTTCATGATTTTTAAAGCAAACATTATTATTTAAAAAACAAAACAAAAGAGTTTATTTCAGCAAGGAACATGACAGCAGACACAGAAGGAAGTGTGCAATAGGTGCAAACATGATGGCATAGGCAGGGCATTCCCCCAGGAGTTAGAATAATCCAAGGTGCAGTGCTTGCCCCAGGCACTGCACAATTTTTGAATGAATGGGACACTGAATAGACAGTGCTGACAAGAGCAAACCGAATAGACAGCGCTGACAAAAGCAAACAATTTTCCCTATCACTAATGGTGTGGCCAGTTACAATCCTAGAAAAGGAAAGACTGGATATTTTGGAAAATGGAGCTGTCTAGCACACTTGATAAACCCTGTGGACCAGCACATACCTAGTGTTCTCACACCAATTACCTCTTTTTCTCTTGTTTTAACTCCTCCAGCCCTCCTGGCCCTGTCTCCTCATCGCTGGCCTCACCACACCAGTCCCTAGCAATCCTTCCTGCGGACTCGGCCCCTGTGCCAGAATCAGCCACACAAGCTCCTTACACCATGGCCTCCGATTTTATTCTCTCTCTGGACATCTGAAGGTCTCTGAGGTCACTGGGGACATGAAGTATCCTCTGAAGTTTGCGGTCCTTTCAGGCCATTAAGGGTAAGGTAATTAGGTAGGCTGAAGCCCATGGCAAAGTAACTCTTGGTTCTATCAATTTCAGTCGGTATTTTGGGATGAAGAGATGTTTCCCTGACACTTTACACCCTGTATTTGTTGGGTATCCTTTTTTTTTTTTTTATTTTCAGATTTACTTTTTCTTCTCTCAAACTGTAACCATCAGGGCTGGTTAGCATCAGAGATTTATCTAACTAACTGGTTCATTATCAGTGCCTACATAACATGTCCCTGACTTGAGCTGCAGGCAAGTGGAATAATTAAAGAGTGTTTGAGTCTGTTCCAGATTGTGTTTGGGTCTGTGTCTACAGCTACGGGGACCACCTCTGGCAGTCCAGAGACATCAGGATGCGTGTGGGTATCACTCATCACCCAGACAAATTGCTCTGCCTGGCTAACCAGTTAGCATGCAGGCAGATGATGAGTTAACTGGTTAGTTTGGGACATAGGACAGAGTGGTGGCTGTTGCAGAAATACGTCTGCCAAAGCTGGGATCTGCCAGTGACCCGGCATTTTGCACATGGGGACTTCCCTGCTCTGAACCTGAGTCTGAATAAGCAGGTTTAGTTTCTTCTGTGCAGTGGGTTTGCGGTCCTTGCTTTCACTTCTTTGTCTGGGTAATTTGTGTGTTTTCATCTGTTGTTTCCTTGCTGTTCAGATTTGTTTGTTGATGGTAAGGATTTGTGGTTTGGTCATACAGCAATAAAAGAGAAGCTCTCTAGTGGAACACAGCAGCTGTTGAACTGTATCAGCAGCACATAACCAGCGACAGTGGAGGGCAAAGAACAACACTCTGCTCAAAACAGCGTGGGAGAAAAGAATAAAAATATACTAACTGAGGCTGTAGAAATCTCAACTTTCTGAAAACTATTGTAGGATCTCTAGAGGTCCCTCAATAAGCCACATTTTTACAGAGATAAGAGGCGGTGCCTCTTGGAAATCTGTGCCAGAACTGAGCACATGCCCCAGGATGGTGCATGAGGTCCAGAGTCACAGATCACAAAAATAAAATTACCAAGGGTTTTCTCTTGAGGGCCCTCATTTGAGCATAGCAGAATCCTGCTTTGTTTGTGGAAAAATGTCGAGATCAGAGTTTGCAATGGTTTACTTTAATTTCCTCTGCACACAGTCTAATTGCTGAAATAACTGGGCTAGCTACAATTATTGGCCATGCAATTTCATGCATCTGTGAAAATGTATTGAAGTACAAATCCTTGCATTTGCTCTAATTTGTGCTAATGAAAGAGCTTGGCACATTTGCTAGTAAGCCTTATGAAGAAGAAGATTCAGAGGGAATTCAGAGGGAATCGCTGTAATGATTTCAAATTAGAATAATAAATTTGACTTTATCACATTAAAATTAATAAAACTGTTGTTAGTGATTTGATTTTCCACCACTCTGCACCTAGTGTGGAATATAAAGATGGATCTTTTTTTCAAGAAGTTTCTGGCACTACACAGTTGGAATTTTTGATCAAAGCAAAGGTATAGATTCATGTCTCAGCATATTTCTTATTAAGAAATTTGACTCTGAAGGAATTATAAGAAACCATAAGAAAGTGTGGGTTACAGAAACCCACAGGCTATCCAGCTGCCAAATGATAACAAAGTTTAATGAACATTTGGCTTGCAATTTAACTTATAATCTGATTAATGATAAAGAGTTATATTTGTCCCCCAGATGACAGTATAATCAGAAAAGTGATAAAGGTGTCTACTGTACCAGTGGTATGAATGTGATATCTTTATTTTTCATACCTAAATACTATGTTTGCCTGAAAAGCAAACATACTGTTCCTGAGCTGGTTGAAGCTGGTCTACAAGGAACATACACATGCTTGGAAATTCATCTGTTTGACCTTCTTTGTGTTGTATGTCACTTTAATGAAAATCACTTGAAAGCAAAAGCTTTCAAATGTGCTTTTTTCTTGTGTCTTCACAAACATAATAAATTTCCACATGAATGAGAACAGAAGAAGCTGAGAAGTACAAAACACCTCAACCGTCTGCTGAATTCAGCTGCATCGTATCCTCCTGCAGCTTGTCGGGCGGAGGTGGGCTTCGCAGGACTGTGCACTGCAGGAAGCGTTGGGGCACTGGACAAAGGTACGTCTCTCAGTGGGGCTGCTGGCTCTGGCTTGAAGTTGATAATAAAATAGTTAAAGATAATAGTGCAAAATGATTCTGATTGCAATCACAAGTCAAATTGAACAGTCTTTCTTTGGTACAAGGTGGGAAGGGAGGACAGCTGGATACAGGACTGGCTTTAGGAAACAGCCTGAGGAGGATGGAAAGCAGAGATGGGCTACTATTGCTGCCACTCCTATTTTCTCTTCTCTCTCTTCTCTCCTTCCTATTAACTTCCAAATTCTCTCTTCCTCCATCTTTTTCCCTTGTCACCTTAGACACCCCTTCATCCTACGACTCTAAGTGTCTGTTCTTCTCCATCTGATCAGACCAGTTACTCAGGACCCACCTTGCTGTACCTGTGCTGTCCCAGGAGCACTATGACTGGGATCTGGAAGTATCTGGTCAGAAAGTCCACCTTTATGCCAATAAATCACTACCAGAAAAGCAGAGCCTGTTCTTTGGTCCCGAGGGCATTTCTCCAGCTAGAGCCCTTACCCTGTTTAGCTCCTAGTAAAGCTGGTGCCAACAACACCTTGGGGATGGGATTTTTTGGTGCAAGAGTAGTGTATATAGGAAAAAACACCCAATCCTAGTCCTCTGCCTGAGGAAACTCAGCCACGGGAAAGTTTGTTTATCATCATCCTCTCCGGCCAGATCTTAGCATAGAAAATAATTTCTTGGCATTGGATATCCAGGCTCATGTCAGAATTCCTGGAAAAAAATAAAAAAAAAAAAAAAGGACTGCCTGGGTGCCTTTAGTAACTCTTTATGTTCAGACATCACATATAATGGCAATAAGTGATTTACAAAGAGGTATCATACAATGGATTTCTCCTGTGAGAAACTGATTCACAACACTGAGATGTTCCACATTTTGCAGGAGGCAGCATGGTGACACAAACGTATTTCAGCAACAAATATATTGCACACATGTAGGATGACAAATCTCATGGCCATGCCTTTAACAGTTCTGCCAACAGCTACAAAGCTGCTCAAGCAGCTGCCTAAGCTCCTATTCTCTCTTCAGTTAATTTTGTTCTCACCGGAGAACTGCGGTTCGCACCTTATCACCAAAGATATCACATTAAAAGACTGAACTTGGCATGACTTCGCTCATCAGCAAGGCACTGAGGTGAGATTTTTAAGGTTTTTTTAAGGTTTTGATGTACTCGACATTATTCTTAACCAAACAGCAAGAATGTATTTCATAAAATGATCGTGAGTAGGTAGTGGTTTAGTGCTAGAGCTGTGGAAAGTCACTCGGACTGAGATCCGCTGTAAATCTTTGCCTTACACACAGCCTAAACCACATCTAGTTCTTTCATTAACTACATATTAGAGATACATATTTCAATGAGAAAAAAAGGAGCAGAGAAAAAAATTTTTCAAGAAAACAATTCCTCCTGGGTTTTGGTGAGATTTATGAGAGAGAGGGCTCCCTTTGTAGGAATTTACAGTTCTTTTTTGCCCAGAAGGCAATGTAGAATTACTGTCCAATATCTACCACAAATTCATACATTGTTCATTATTTCACTCCAAGTCCTTGACAATCTGGTATGAGCAGCTAAATAGCAATACACAGCATTTACGGTTTGCTAATGCAAAACAGAGATGGGCTACAAGATGACTCCCTCTGCTGTGCTGGGATCTTGGATCTGCTTGCAGCCACAAGGCAGATGGAAGAGGCACTGAATAACCTGCTCAGACTCGGATGTACGACAGCTCTGCCTTCTGAATATGTTTTGAAACAATTTGCAAGACAATAGCCTAGTGTTGCAAGAGCTATTTTCTAATGTTTATTTTTTAAACATTTCCAATCTCTTTAAAGCTAGAAATCCTATAAATACGAATGCCTTTTGGAATTAAGCAGTTGAAAGAGTCAAGTATGAAAATTAATCTCTCTGAATGTATATAATGACACTTTTTTGAACATCGTTAGACAAAACAATTTCTATCTAGAACTTCTCATTCTTTCGTTCCATTTTTGGTTTCCTTTTCACAGAGCAAAAGCAGTGTATCATGACTTTCTTAGTTGGCATGTGACACAGTCATGTTGGTGAAGACACTATGGTAACATGTGTTGTGTATGTATGAGGTGCACTAGGAATTTAGAGAAAGTATTCTGATATTGTTTCAGAATTTTTAAAAGAGCTGCTTGAAACAGTTGATTTCTAACTCTTATCTTACAAAGCTGTATGCCTCCCTCACCAGGAACTCAACTGCATAAAGCAGTGAAAGCCAACTATACCAAGAACCTAAAGAAGCTTTAAGGTATCTGAGCTTTAATAGTCATTTTATCAAGGTTTTCTGAGACTCAAAGTGAGAAACTGGAAAAGTACATGTTCTGAAGTGATATAGGTCTTACTTGTAGAGTTGCAGGACAGCAAAACAGTATCTTTATGGTTGTGATTTTTTTATTTAAATGTCAGAGTGGACTGATCCACATTCATGCTGTGCCTTAGATTGGAGTAAGTTTGGGCAGAAAATCCTACATTTGCAGGAGACGAGGATTCATTCTCACCTACCCTGCATACCACTTACCTATCTGCTTGGTGGATTAAAATAACTCCTGGGGGAGAAGGATTAGTGAGTAGAGAAGAAGGAAGTGGCTAAGGTACATTATAAATAAATTTATCACCTAACTGCACTTTATGACTTACATATTCTCTGTTAGTGACAGCTAGAGTGCTGCAAATTATTTTGTTACTAAAGAAATAAATATCCATGTCTGTTCCACATCAGTCTGTTTCCTGCTTCGTATGCTTCAAGGTGGTGATACTGCTTAAAATAATAGATACAATCTGATTGCAATGTAAGGTTGAAATGAATTTTAATTGTTTAATGGATCTGTTTTGAAAAACTGGGATACGAATTCTTTTCCTGATAACTGCATCTCAACAACCTCTTACAACAAAATAGATAGATTGTCCTTAGTTCATGCCAAGCTTCCAAAAAAATTATTATACCCTGTAGTAGAGTTCAATATTGCTCACAATGGCCATGTCAAAAGTACATACTACTTCTTACTGTGGTTTACTCCCAATAAAAAGGAAAGGAAAGGAAAGGAAAGGAAAGGAAAGGAAAGGAAAGGAAAGGAAAGGAAAGGAAAGGAAAGGAAAGGAAAGGAAAGGAAAGGAAAGGAAAGGAAAGGAAAGGAAAGGAAAGGAAAGGAAAGGAAAGGAAAGGAAAGGAAAGGAAAGGAAAGGAAAGGAAAGGAAAGGAAAGGAAAGGAAAGGAAAGGAAAGGAAAGGAAAGGAAAGGAAAGGAAAGGAAAGGAAAGGAAAGGAAAGGAAAGGAAAGGAAAGGAAAGGAAAGGAAAGGAAAGGAAAGGAAAGGAAAGGAAAGGAAAGGAAAGGAAAGGAAAGGAAAGGAAAGGAAAGGAAAGGAAAGGAAAGGAAAGGAAAGGAAAGGAAAGGAAAGGAAAGGAAAGGAAAGGAAAGGAAAGGAAAGGAAAGGAAAGGAAAGGAAAGGAAAGGAAAGGAAAGGAAAGGAAAGGAAAGGAAAGGAAAGGAAAGGAAAGGAAAGGAAAGGAAAGGAAAGGAAAGGAAAGGAAAGGAAAGGAAAGGAAAGGAAAGGAAAGGAAAGGAAAGGAAAGGAAAGGAAAGGAAAGGAAAGGAAAGGAAAGGAAAGGAAAGGAAAGGAAAGGAAAGGAAAGGAAAGGAAAGGAAAGGAAAGGAAAGGAAAGGAAAGGAAAGGAAAGGAAAGGAAAGGAAAGGAAAGGAAAGGAAAGGAAAGGAAAGGAAAGGAAAGGAAAGGAAAGGAAAGGAAAGGAAAGGAAAGGAAAGGAAAGGAAAGGAAAGGAAAGGAAAGGAAAGGAAAGGAAAGGAAAGGAAAGGAAAGGAAAGGAAAGGAAAGGAAAGGAAAGGAAAGGAAAGGAAAGGAAAGGAAAAGAAAAGAAAAGAAAAGAAAAGAAAAGAAAAGAAAAGAAAAGAAAAGAAAAGAAAAGAAAAGAAAAGAAAAGAAAAGAAAAGAAAAGAAAAGAAAAGAAAAGAAAAGAAAAGAAAAGAAAAGAAAAGAAAAGAAAAGAAAAGAAAAGAAAAGAAAAGAAAAGAAAAGAAAAGAAAAGAAAAGAAAAGAAAAGAAAAGAAAAGAAAAGAAAAGAAAAGAAAAGAAAAGAAAAGAAAAGAAAAGAAAAGAAAAGAAAAGAAAAGAAAAGAAAAGAAAAGAAAAGAAAAGAAAAGAAAAGAAAAGAAAAGAAAAGAAAAGAAAAGAAAAGAAAAGAAAAGAAAAGAAAAGAAAAGAAAAGAAAAGAAAAGAAAAGAAAAGAAAAGAAAAGAAAAGAAAAGAAAAGAAAAGAAAAGAAAAGAAAAGAAAAGAAAAGAAAAGAAAAGAAAAGAAAAGAAAAGAAAAAAAGAGAGAGGGAGCTGGGAAGGAATAGTTCCCACCCAACACTCTTAGAATCATAGAATCATAGAATTGTCAACGTTGGAAAAGACCCTTAAGGTCATCGAGTCCAACCGTTAACCCATCACTGCCAAGTCCATCTATACCATGCCCTCAAGCACCGCATCTCTCCGTTCTTTAAATACCTTCAGGGATGGAGACTCAACCACTTCCCTGGGCAGCCTGTTCCAGTGCCTGACCACCCTTTCGGTGAAGAAGTTTTTCCTAATATCTAACCTAAACCTCCCCTGGCGCAGCTTGAGGCCGTTTCCTCTCGTTCTATCACTTGTTACTAGGGAGAAGAGACCGACCCCCACCTCGCTACAACCTCCTTTCAGGTAGTTGTAGAGAGCAATAAGGTCTCCCCTCAGCCTCCTCTTCTCCAGACTAAACACCCCCAGCTCCCTCAGCCGCTCCTCATAAGGCTTGTGCTCTAGACCCTTCACCAGCTTCGTTGCCCTCCTCTGGACACACTCCAGCACCTCGATGTCCTTCTTGCAGTGAGGGGGAAGAAGTTCTTGGGGAGCTTTATGCCGTAACCTGGGCCTCCTGGCAGGACAGTGTGATGAGTTAATAGAAGGTGGTTGTCCCATTCTTCTAGGCCTGGGGGCACATAGTAGGCCTCGTCCTCCACTGGAGGACTGAAGCACAAGTCTCCCAACTCAGCCCCATATTGATGCCCATTGGAGAGAACAGATTGCATCCATTTTTCATGGATATATATGGTGAACTCCAACAGGAAAAGTATACTTTTTCAGCTCCAGATTTCCAGGAGGTCCAGCCCTAATTATGTTACTGCTATAATTCTCTTACCCTGTTTGATGTTTTCAAGAAGACTTAGCAATGATTACTTACAGTATCGACAAGCAAATGTGTTTATGAAAATCAAATCGATATGTGACTTAGAGCCATCCAATTTCACATATTTCATTTGCAAATTGTCCCCTGGAGATTTTATTTACTTTTTTATAAAATCTCTCATCTTTATAGAAAATCAATCCTCTGTCATCTAAATATTGTCTTATAGCTCAGTATGCCCTCAATTTATTTTTGTAGTGCTCCTTATTAATAGGGATGTATATTACAAATAGCTGTAAAAATATATGCTGTGGGTTTTTTTGCTGGAGAGAATCTTAGAGAAGTTTGATGAAATTATATTTAAAGTGAGTGCTCTAAATTTTAAATTTGTATAATTTATGTGTCCAGGGTGACAGGTTAATCATAGGTGCCTGTATAACATAAAACTCCAATTAAAATAAACAAAAATTACCTTGTCAGAGTTGTCATGTATGCAAGAAATTAGTTTGAGTAATAAAAGAAGACTTTAAGCTAACTTTTTCTTATTCTCTTTATTTTGTTGTTGTTGCTATAAATGCTCTCTGCCTTGAGTCAGTGGAATTAGTGGAATACAGTTTGGCACAGGTAGTTGTATATTTCAGAAGAGACTGATGTGAATTAAGAAATAAAGATGACTGCTAGCCTTGTGTGATGAATCCTTAAGAGTGATCTGAAAAAGAGAAGAATGGTTTTGTGGATTTCCGGCAAATGAGTTATGCTACTGTAAACACTAATGAAAGAGCAGAGTGACATTACAAGGTTGGAAAGGCCATGTTAAATAATAGTAGTGGAACATGTAATTGGACAAATTTGGGTCTGCTGGAAGTTACTGCTATTGAAAATCAATTGTTAAAATGAATGTTAAGATGACTCTGCCCCTATACTCCTCCCTGGTGAGACCCCATCTACAGTGCTGCCTCTAATTCTGGGGCCCCCAACACAAAAACGACATGGATGTGTTGGAGTGGGTCCAGAGGAGGCCACGAAGATTATCCGAGGGCTGGAGCACCTCTGCTATGAGGACAGGCTGAGAGAGTTGGGCTTGTTCAGCCTGGAGAAGAGAAGGCTGTGGGGAGACCTTATAGCAGCCTTCCAGTACCTGAAGGGGCCTACAGGAAGGATGGAGAGGGGCTTTTTACAAGGGTGTGCAGTGAAAGGACAAGGGGGAATGGTTTTAAACTAAAGGGCAGATTTAGAGATATTAGGAAGAAATTCTTCACAATGAGGATGGTGAGGCCCTGGCACAGGCTGCCCAGAGAATATTTTACTCTCTCTTTATTCCTGGGAAAATAAGGCACAGCAAAAAAATATACAGTGCATGATCAGTCCATGGCAGGGGGGTTGGCACTAGATGATCTTCAAGATCCCTTCCAACCCTAACCATTCTGTGATTCTATGATTCTATGATTCTATGATATTTATTTTTGAGCATTGGAGTTTATCTGATACCCTATAATCTTCAATTGATATTGGTTTCCTTTTCTGCATCCCCATCTATTAAAATGAGAGGGATGCCTCTTTGTCTCTTTTTCTGGACCCTCCAATTATAATTTCTGATCTGGTTTAGCATATTCAATCCCCCAGAAGAGGG
>KL271329.1:1224-16995 GCA_000699545.1 Podiceps cristatus | reverse complement strand
AGAGGGTGTTAGGAGAGAAGAAAGAGATGATAGCCAGTGTGGAACTGATTAGAAATATTTTTTGTGGAAACAAGGGGAAGAGGATGAAATAAATAGGCAAGAAAACATGGCCACTGAACGTGGAGAAGAGAGGTAGTCTTGGAAATATCATGTCTATCAACTTTCACCAATTAAAACTGAATCTAACTAAACCAAATTATAAAAGATACTTCCCTTATAAAAATCATTATATTGTGTAATATTATTTTAATAAATAAGGTAATGCTGGGGATTTAAAATATTTACCTCAAGTAAATCCAAAATGTAGAAGAATACTATATATGAAAGGAGGAGTAGAACCTGAATGTTGTTGGATTTTTTAATAATTTAACAATAAAATTAATATCTAAAGCCAGCTCCTGGAGGTAAGTGCAAGTACTAACAGGACAGAAGTCACTCACCTCAACCATTTACCCACAACCATAGAATCATAAAATCATTTTAACTGGAAGGGATCTTCAAAGGTCACCTAGTCAACACCCCCTGCCCTGCAATGAGCAGGGACATCTTCAACTAGATCAGGTTTTTCAGAACCTCATCCAACCAAGCAAACATACAAGAAAAGGAAAAACACAAGTATTAGTCAAATCATAATGATAGTGCTGTATTAAAAACCCACCTCCAAGTGTCTAGCTAGGAAAGGGAAGTCTTTTGCAAATGGAAATTTTCATATCACAAAATGAAAATGATGAAATCTGAATGAATTAAGAAGTGGAACAAAGCAAGAACAGCTATGTTACTAATAGCGATAAGGAAAGCTATCTTATGCTTCAGCAGACCTCGGCCATCTTGATAATAGACCAGAAGTATCTATGTAAAATCCCATCAATGGTCCAAAGTGTTTTCAGTTCAGACAAATGATACTTATTTAAAGACTATACCTGCAACTCCATAGGAAAAGTACAAAGCAAGTATACTGTCAAGCCGTGAAAAATGGCTGACTAATGATCAAATCTTAAAAAGTGAACCATGTTATGATAGATTAATCATGGCCACGAAGTATGAAGGAGCTCAAATGAGAATGCTCTGATAGCCCATAATAAATCAACTAAGAGCTGGATGCAGAGCAGGTAAATAAGCTCAGAACCAAATGTAGAGCATATGAGTCAGGCATAGAAGCAGACCATCAAATAATATATATATAAATATGGATATTGTAAGAAAGATGTATTAATTTGTTACAAAAGCAAATGCAGAAATACAAAGATAGAAGATAAATAAAATTTAAAATAAAATGTGAGCACTATTGCCAGTTTAAGCAAGGCAAAAGTATTTCCAAGTGCTTTGTCTGGAACAGGACACTGACAGCTGAATTGGGAGGTAGTTACATCCCTGCAGCATGGGCACAGCAGTCAGGAGAGGATGGCCAACAACAGCTTTTGGCCACTGGAAGAGGGAATGTGCAAGGCCGAACTTGAATAGGTCAGTGGAACAAAGGCAATGCAGAGCCCATATGGGAGTCAGCAGGGTCAGACTGGGATCACAGATCCTTCAAACAGCTAGAAAGAGTATGATGAATATAACTGAAACTGGATAAATTTGAGATTTTGATTATTTGTGGAAATATTGGTATACAGGCCCTGGACAGGCAAAATCATTAAAAAACCTAAGTGAGGATAATAAATCAATTCAGATATACTATAAGAAATCTCAAAATACCTTCCATAAATCGCGGATATTTGCAAACATTTGGGCACTGATTGACCGAAGAATGAAAGAACCATGGTTTCTTCAATGTGATGCATTTATCCCATATGTCAGAGAACTACTGACCTGTTCTAAAATACTTATAATATGAATGAAAAGGTAAAGATGAAAATGATGACATGGGGGCAAGAGATGAGGTACCTTCCTATGAAAGGAACAGGCTCCAGTTTTTACCTCGGTGACTCTAACATGGTTAGAATAAAGGTAGACCCAAATTGAAAGAAATGCCTTGCAGTGATGTTTGTGCATGAAAAGTTCAACCAGCTCTTTCAGGAGCAGGAAGCCATTCAAGTAGAACATGACTATAAATTACTGGAGGGCATTTCTTAAAAGCCACTACAAGCTGCTGCAAAGTGCTTCCAGCCCACGCTCTGAGAGACTGGCACTATTATTTTAGATGCATGCTGCAAGAAAGGGACTGCAATTACTGACAACTTATCCAGGGAAGAATTGTGGCATTAAAGGAAAGACAAGTGAGTAAGAATATAAAATTATAATCCTTGCAGAAATAGAAAAGAAATGAGAGCACTAAGACCATTGGACAATAAATTTTCATATCCCTTTTAAGAAAAGGTCCGGAAAGAATTGTATGAAACACGTAAGGTGAACATTTACAAATATTCGTAACATTTTTCCCTCAGGCGGTTTGGTCAACAAAAAGAAACCTCAAGTCCTTTTGCAGTGTGCCAGAAAAACTGACATGAGATGAATATCCAAGAAGACGTCAAACTGTACATTGCAGTCAAACTGTAATGTCCAGACTATTGATAAAATAAATTTTCCATTCCAGAATACAGGCCTGTACATGGAAGGCTTAAGCACCTTGTGCATCAGCAAACAGCCTTGAAGATCTCTGAGGTCTTGTGAATAGAAGTGATGCACGTAGGAGAATGCCAGGCAAGCCACAAAAGGGAAAATAAAAATGTACAACTCTCTTCACAGTCCTTGGAGTGAAAGGAAAATAGATCTTGTGATTACAAACCACTCATTATAGTAGACTGTTTTCTTGACTGCCTCAGTGACAGATAAAGCAATGAGTTTTTTAAGTACATTTGTTTTCACGAAGTATTATTTCAGACAATGGCAACAAATAAAAATAGAAACAATTCAGGGTCAGACAGAGAGTTCATCTAACTCCCACTCCTCTAGGGTCAAGAGGAAATACTTAAGGATGTGTAAAAGAGCAGGTCAAGCACAGAGGTAGTTCCCCAAAATGTCCCTTCAACTTAACATGGCCTGGGACTTCCTAAACCAGAAGTGTTGTTTTTTTGTTTATTAGCCTCCAAAGAATTTTTCTTTCCATGCGTTTTTCTTTATAGCTGGAAGAATCAGTCATTACCTTTCATTAGGCAGCATGCCTGTGTGTATTTGAAGTACATTATCTTTTCATTTCTCCATCTTCTTTTCTTTTAGAAGCTCATTCAATATTCCAATGTTTTCTGTTGGTTTCATGTGAACTTTCTCATGCGCACTCAAACCTTTCTTGAAGTAGTGACCCATACTGACACCATATTTCATACAAGGCTTTACTAATGTGGCATAGACCAGAAGATTAACCCAATACATTTTACAGGTGAAATGTGCATTTCTAAGAAACTCAGAATAGCACAGAGGCAGAACAACTGGAGGGGTTTTTTTGCTAGGATGTTGTTTCTGTGGGAGTGAAAGCATATTTCTTTCTCTTGTGCCAAATTATTGTGGGGATGCTATCCAAAGCGGGGCTGATTTCACTGGACGTTATACTTCTGTCTTTTATCTGCTTGTCGTGAAGAAAATAGTTCCTGCATAGCACAAAGTACCAGCAAGGTTGTAGTCATTCCCTACTTGCCTGTGTGACTGTTTTAAGCTGTCTGTTACATAAGGCATGAACACTGAAAAGTCAGTGCTTAGATGTCAACGTAATAGACAGCTAAGAAATATCTTGTATGAAGAGAAAGATTTTGTACCTCAGCGAAGAACAATGAGCTAATGAGTCATGGATGTCCTGCATGAAATGCCTTAAGCCTATTATAAGGCTTATTCTATTCTAACCCCAAATTATCTCACTAGGTCTGACTGTGGGAAAGGGGGAGATGTTTGCATATTCATCCTAGAAGAACCTTCCATCTGTGTGATGCATAAGTGGGTTTGCTGGAAAAAGAGAAGAAAAAAAATCACCTAATTTGTAGCTGTAGCATTCAGGGATGCAATTAATTTTCTCAGTGAACAGCTCTTTTCTGCTGCAGCAGAAAGCACACGCAGCCCTGTACGATGCTGTACATTCCTCATGAAAGACCAAGACACTTCATCAATCCCTTTGTTAGAAGATCTTCACAGTTTTGGAAGTCCTTTGACTTTAACAGGTAAAATTCTTCTCTCTGACACTTCCTCTTTGTCCTGCTCTGGAGGCAAAAAGAAATCCAGGCCGGTTCTGGTAAAATATTCCCAGCAGAGCAGCGCTGAAGTGCACAGCTTTCCACTCCTCCTTACAGCCTGGGGACTTGTCCTGCCTTACTCTAGGAGCTGGTGCAAAATCCAGAAGATTCTCTGTGCTGGTTCCCCTCCACACTCAGCAGTCAGCTGGAAAGCAGCAGCTGATCAGAAGATAACAGCAGCTAACGGTGGGGCAGCCCTTAAGCAGGTCCTTCCCAAGACCCAAATCATGATCAAGCCATGGGTAATGGGGATTTGCAGCCAGAACTGTTCCCCAGGTCCTGCAGACATCGCTGCTGGACAGTGAAGTGGCTTGGGGGATGCCAGAATTGATGAGATTTCTGTAGTGCAGGCGGAAAATGGTTCGACTTTTGTTTTAACAACTCCATATTAGCTTCTTCAGTGTTAAGTATTGCAGAAACATGAATACTTTTCTCATCAGTGTTGCTGCGTTTGCAGTTCTTAAGAAGGCATTAGTATCTCTAAGCAATTACAGTGAATTCTACATTTCCAGAGAATTTTTAATTTTGATCCATTTTTTTTTTTTTTTTTTTTGGGGGGGGGTGGGGGAGGCAATGCCTTTAGTTCTATATCTTCCCTGAAAGTGCAGTTTTTGATAACACATTAATAAGCATATAGGTGTCCAACTAACACAAGAAAACTCCCAAATAAATTGGAATTAAGCTTTTTCCAGGTTTCTGAATCTATGAATGTGTTTTTCACCTGTAGCTCTTACCACACTTGACAAGTACATTTGTGTGGACAAGCTGGAGATCACAGAATAGA
Organism: Podiceps cristatus; assembly: GCA_000699545.1. NCBI lineage: Eukaryota > Metazoa > Chordata > Aves > Podicipediformes > Podicipedidae > Podiceps > Podiceps cristatus. The sequence continues at coordinate 12,051 of KL271329.1, read as the reverse complement.
ATTCCATGTTTGTGATAGAGTCTGTAGATGGAGAAAAGTATTGGTGTCCAGAATTAAATGTTGTTCACATTTCAAAAAAATAGCTCTATTTTAACAGAAATAAAATTTTGAATTTCAGAACCTTTTAACATTTATATTTCTTACAGCGTAAACATTAATGTTAATACAGAGTTTTATTTTTTTTTCCCCAATTGCCCATGAAGTCTTACACCTAGTCCTTCTATCTGTGTTGCTAAATGTGGTTTTTTTCAGGTTGACTTCCCAGGACCCAGCAGAAAATGAGGCACACAGATTTAAACAAGCAAGATTATTTACAGACAAATTCCACTTTACTGTCAAAGATGAACTCTACGACTCCGTTGATGTGGAATACCTGTGAACAGCTGCCTACAATTAAGCAACAGAATTACGAGGATAACTTACTTTTTTGTTTATTCAAGAAATTCACTGTGTCTATTTTATTCACCAGTAGTTTAAGAATGCAGAATAGATGTCACTTGTTTTTCTCGGTGGACTCAGCTGATGAAATAAAAGCAACTAAAGCGATTGCTTACACGTGACTCGGTCTGTATCGCCTTTCAACTATCATGCTAATGTGTTTACAGAAAAGAAGGCAGAGGGAAGGGATCTATTTTTTCCACAGTTGCTGCTCTCTCTAAGCTTTTGAGTCCTCTCTAAGAAAGATGTCTGGGTCTGTTTGCATTTTACATTTCCTGGGACATTTTGGAAGTCTGATAAGTGGCTCCTGTCTCTACAGGTGGGGACAGAAATGCTTCTGCACAAGGCAGGTATCCATTGCACCCTTCCAGCTTTCCCAGTGGTTCTCGGGGATGAGCTGCACCCTATTAAAACACCTCCACCCGCTGGGGAGAGGATAGCTTAACTGGTGACTAAGGAAAACTGGGGTCCCAAAATCAAAGCAGTCGTCCTTGCCTGGGGACGGGCTGATTCAGAACAATGGTTTCCTTTTGTCACGTCCGCACAGCATCTCATCTTCCCACACACGGCTCCAATCTCACCTTGAATTTTGTGTCCCTCTTTCCTCTCCCTGAGCCCTGGCACGTTTTTCTCACCTTCACAGATAACAGCGTCTATGCCTTCTTCTAGGGATTTAATCTCCCATATCATCCAGAAGGTTCCCCATCCCTTTCATAGCTAAACTGGTCTCTGAAATACTCACACCTGGATGACAGATGGGTGCCTGAGGAGTTCCCCATTAGTTCTTCAATCTCTCGGGGCAAGCATCTGCTTTTCCTGAATGTCTGGGAAATGTTTATTACTTCATAATCTCACAACCAAACAACAGATGACTCTGTGTATGTAGCTCTGTGTAATTGGCCACATACTAAAGCTTCTCTTTACACATCTCAGTTCCTGACAAGATTGCAGAGCAAGGTCCTTGCTTTTGAAGCAGGGATAGAAATATGACATGACAAGGAATGGGGAAGAATCTGTATATTCATGAGGTTTGATTTTTATATTGAATTCCACTTGCATTGCACAAAGAAATTTTAGACTAAGGAAGGAAATACACAGGAATAGGGCAATAACCCAAATCAGAAAATTTAATAACCCCATTATCTATAAAAATCCTCCAATGAAACCATCACTAAGGATTCATTTACTTCAGCTGGGATCTTTCTAGTTTCATGAAGTTTCATCTAGTTTCAGCAAGTTTCATTCCACAGAAAACATCTGAGGGAGTCTGACTGTGGCCCTGTACACACTTGTACCATAAGCACCTTAGAGTCACAGAATCATTTAGGTTGGGAAAGAACTTTAACATCATCAGGTGCAACCGTTAACTGTGCACTGCCAAGTCCACCTCTAAACCATGGCCCAGCTCCATCCACCATGACTCTTTGGGCCTGGCCATCCAGCCAGTTTTTGTCCCAGTGAAGAGTACGCCCGTCCAAGCCATGAGCAGCCACTTTCTCCAGGAAAATGCTGTGGGAAGTGGGCTCAAAGGCTTTACTGAAGTCCAGGTAGACAACATCCACAGCCTTTCCCTCAACCACTAAGCTGGTCACCTTGTCATAGGAGATCAGGTTGGTCAAGCAGGACCTGCCTTTCATAAACCCATGCTGTCTGGGCCTGATGACTTGGTTGTCCTGTACATGCCATGTGATAGCTAAAGATGATCTGCTCCATAACCTTCCCCAGCATCAAGATCAGACTGACTTGACTGGCCCGTAGTTGCCCAGATCCTCCCTGGTTAGCCAGGACTGCTGATAAATGATGGGAAGTGGCTTGGTGAGCACTTCTGCCAGTTCCCTCAGCACCCTTGGGTGGATCCCATCTGGCCCCATAGACTTGTGTGTGTCTAAGTGGTGTAGCAGGTCACTGACCATTTCCTCTTGGATTATGGGGGCTTCATTCTGCTCCTTGTCCTACCCATAAACACTCTTGTCACCTTCCTCAAGCTCTAGGTAGTCAAGACTCTCCCTAACATACAGAGCTACCCCACCACCTCTCCTTCCTTGCCTGTCCCTTCTGCAAAATTTGTAGCCATCCATTGCAGCTCTCCAGTTGTGCAAGTCATCCCACCATGTTTCCGTGATGGCAACTATATCACAGTTTTCCCCACACACAGTGGCTTCCAGCTCTTCCTGTTTGTTGCCCATGCTGCATGCACTGGTGTACATGCACTTCTGTTGGGCTATTGATCCTGCCACCTTGTGAGGGGGAGAAGCCCTAACGCCTACGTGACCATTCACAGGTGCTTCTGTGGTTTCTAACACATCAATAACCCCTGTATCTTTGCTGCTGCATGAATCGCCCTGCACGGCCTTCCATGTGAACTGCCGTGCGTGCTGCCGTGCCGTGCCCTGTTTCCCTGACCTGCTCGTGGCACTCCCGGTTGCTTGCTCTACCCAGGTGCTTCTTTTATACTGGGGTGGTCTTGGCCACCACTAGTGCTGGCCCCGAGGTTCCCCTGGTTCAGGAATCCCCCTGTGCACCACGCTGGAGCACTCTGCTGTGGATCCTGCCAGCACCAGAGCTGCTCGCCTTGGCAATGCTTTTTATTCAAGCAGTAAAATAAATAGCCCAGTGCAGGATATTTAGGTCCTTCAGTGAGGCTTCCTATACAGTCTGAGGAATGAGAGGCACTTCCAGAGAGCAGCTCCCCACGTTAGGCTCTGAGGAGCCAAGGGATGCTTTGGAGATGCCTCAGCTAAACTGGACTAATCTGGGCCTTTATGCTCAATTGAAATAAATTACCATAATTAAAAATGTAAATATCATTGAAGACCTCTCTTCACATTTACACATACATACTGTAAGTATCCAGCATATTTACATCAATGCCATTTTTGTGATACAGAGCCTTGTACACATATTTTAATTCTAATAATCTAGTGGCCCTCTCAGATTAAATTATTTACCAAACAATATAAACTGAAAATGGTGCCCATTCTCCTGAATATGAACTGTAGCTCATATTATCAGAGCTTTTCTAAGCTTTTACAAAAATATTGATGAACTTCTAGGCACTTTTGCAAGACCTTGGCTCAAGCAATCTATACACAGCATTTAGCCAATGTAATTTCTCAGGACACTTCCGTCTTGAGCACAACACCACACCAAAGTCTGAAACAGGAACGTCTTCCTGAACTAGCACCTTAAGTGATTCCAGGCTGAGCTAATGATGCAGCCTTCACAGCCACAGTCTGTTAAATATTGTCTGTGGGTGAAACAGAAAGGGGAATATAATAGATGCTGACTAATAGTTTACAGTTGCATAGTTCCAGAAGCAGCAAGAGAAACTAAGCTATAGTAACATATTTGTTGTAAATTCTTTGCTCAGCTCTTTGCTGACATTTGCCTGTGTTGTTTTTTTTTTTTTTTTTCATTATAACTAGAAAAAAAAATTCTCTCCACTTTGTATCTAGTATAGGTCACTGGTCTATTTAATAGACAAATATAGAGTAGGGTAGGGTAGAAAAGTCAGATCAATGGCTCTGTAGTAAGTACCATGGTGCTTTGATGCTTCCAACTCTGTCCCTCTTGATATCTTCAACAAACCTCATTTAAAATTACCATGGCAGCAGCATTTCTTTCTGAAATGTAGGTGTAAAGTAACAGGTTGCTCTCGATCACAAGCACATATTCATTCCAGCATCGCTGTCACTCATATTTCACAGAGTGGTATTGCCTTTTCTCTGACTGGGTTGGCAAGTGAGTAAAGCTACAGCTGCCTGTCTTGGACATCTTATCAACTAAAGCGTGGACAGTAAAGCTCTTAGTTACTATGATGAATGAAGCCTTGTCACTGTCTGTATTATTTAGAAAGTACAGCCAACCCTCTGTTCTGTCCTTACTCATCAGGTGTAATTGCTTAGTGACTAAAATCAGAAACTAAATCCTACATTTATGTGCATGTATATATATCTCTTTTACAGTCAAAAGTTCTCCAGCTTTTGTCCAGTTTATTGTTCTATGAAAATTTCTTACCTTTGTTAGACAGTATAGTGAGCCCTTAATAAAAAGTCTTTATTTTTCTTTTTCATTCTAGGGAGTGATCTCCAAAGAGCAGCGACACTGTAGCAACATTTTCATCTTATATTAAAGCCGCCAGCCAGTCATCTAAACAAGGAGCCCAATTTTTTTAGCCACTCCTCAAAATATTGAAGTTCAAAGGACTGAACAAATGAAAAAGTATTAAATATATGAGAAAAGGAGGAAAGTCTGGACCTCAAATTCAGGCTTAATACAGCTGAAGAAAGCCCAAAGAAGATAGAGGAGCTCACAGAAAAACTGCTACCAGGAACATCTTCTCCCTCCTTCCCACCTCACCCCCAAAAACCCCACTGCTGCCAAAGACACCGGATTCTTTGTTTAATTCTATGTCTAATTCTCTGTCTAATTTGTCTAAGCTTGCTTTCTTCCATGGCTATTGCAGCCAGACAAGCATTTTTGAAGCCAAATATCTTATGAGACTGTCATGGGCAAGAATAACATTTGAGCTGTGTGAAGCTAAAGAATCGGGAAAGAATCTGCACTCTAAGGAAAGTTTGTTACTGTGCTTGCACACAGCTGGAAAATCCCATCCCTCTAGTAGCTAAAACAATTTAACTAGCCCTAACTTGAGGAGCTCTGTTATTACACTGGTCCTTCACGAAACCATTTCACAGCATTTTCCCTTCAGTGTTTACTTTAGTACATTACTGCTACGAGGAGTATTTTTAAAGCATTTGGGGTCAGCTGCCTGTTCCTCCTCTCCAGCCTTTGAGGAATGCTGAGTAAGTTGTTCTTATCTGTTAAACTCATATTACTGCCTCTGGGTTACAGCAGTTATTGTGTAAAATAACAGATCCCATTTAGGCAACTCAGGCTCATATTTTACACATGGCCATCAGATCTAATGAGAGAGCAAAACAAATCTGCCAAAATGTAATTTTCATTAAAAAAATCTGTCTGCCATCAGAAGCTCATCCTTGAGGAAATTGGTGGGTCTAAGGAAGGACCATCAGGCTCTTTGTCTCCAGGTGCTGCTTTTTCGTCACTGGTGCTGCTTGTAGCATCCAGCTGCTCCCTGGTAATGTGGGTCCAACTCCCTGGTGTTCAGGCAAAAATCTCTGAGAAACTGCTAAGGACAGCCTCAGCACACAGATCAAAGTGTTCGCCTCTCCCCCAAAATACTCAGCCCAACAGGTTACAGTTCAAATTGATTAGGAGGAAATTGAATTGAATTGAAAGTCAGGATCCTACGCAGAGACCGAATGTGAATTTGCAGTGCAGTCTTTATCAAGCTGTTTGTCTTGGATATTTGAAAGGTGAAAAGGCAACGATCTCCCTGGAGGCGAGGAACTGTGATGCATTGTGCCGTGCTGCTTCATCTCTGGGCACACCTTTTTCACCAATAAATGTTGTGGACACCTCCCTGAAAGCCTTTACCTATGTTTCAGAAAATCCTCCTCTTCCTGCATCTGTGGCTCAAACTCCTCTTTGCTGCATGGAGTATCACAAAAAGAGTAGAGAAGAGTCTCTTTCCTGATGTAGCTGCTGCTTTATTCTCTCCTGTGCTTCCCAGTGGGCCAGGGCAGACATGGTCCCGCTCATAGTCCAAATTCTACCTTTCTTAGAGATACTCCGCGACCTTTCATCTTTACCCAGTGATCACCCCCACGCCGTGCAAGGCATTGCTTGTGCTGGTTGCGTGTTGGCTGGGGAGGGTCAGACAAACGGTAGCCAACCAGGGACCCAGTTGGAGAGCCGTAGTGAAATCATGTTGGATTCCCTAGGAAATCTCCTGGGAATTTTATGAACCAGCAAGATGAATTTATTGTAGTTTAGTATTTGAGACTATGTGACTGAGATGCTTCTGAAACAGAGTAAATTTAGCATCTCATATGGAAAAATGGTCAGAGTCAGTCAAAATACACTGCATCTAGTGATATTCTTAAAGCTATAACAAGGCAGTGAATGTCCCACTTTGTTCAGCTTAGTTGTCTGTAAAGTACTTCGGTATTTTGAGAGGAAATGCAATGCATTGGCCCTAAAATAGTATGTGTCATCTGATTTAGCAGAGAACATAAATCACATTTGGCAGTAGAGGTTCACACCACAATAACATAGAAAATCTTGTGGTTTGGTTTTGAGTTTGTTTTTTTTTGTTTGTTTTTTTTGTTTTTTTTGGTTTTTTTTGTTTTTTTTTTTTTTAAGTAGAGATTACTGAGCAATTAATAAAGGTTATAGCTCCAGATGGCCTGAGTCAAACACTCAATATATAGCTGCCCATGGTAATTTATTTATGGGGCAGCTGGCATTGCCCAAACTTGAGCCTTGGATATCAGCTTAACTACATGTTTAAGTCTTCCATAGAATCCAGCTACTGACACTTTCAATTGCATCTTTCCAAAACAAGAATGGACAGACTCCTTCCTCCTTTGTATTTACTAAAAAGGTCAGGGAAATAGGCAGAGCATAACGTTTTCAACAGACTTTTTGCAAAGAAAAGAGAAAGGAATATGACATAGATTGCCACTCTTTCTCCCTACAACCTGGTCAAGGAGGTAGTCAAAAATCAGATAATTCAAACATTACCAACTCTCAGACAGAACCTGGAAATTAGAATTAAAGCTGGAAACAGTCCTGAGCCATCAATCTTTGCACGCATCCAGTATCCACGGACTCTACCTTCAAGGATGTTTACCTTCTTCATCCATCTAGGCTCCATCTTTTTATTAAGCTGCTAGTTAAAATTTTCTTATTATTGATGAATGTTAGCAGATATTAGCAGACACAACAGCACAAGAGCATCATATTGATTTGTGGCAACCTTTTTTCAATATCGAGTACATATGTTACAAAACTGAGATGAATGTTGTTTTTTCTGCAGAGCAGGAGAAGAGTAGTAAGAGTTATTAAGACCATTAATTTCAAAAGGTCTGCAATGGAAACTGGAACTGCTATGCACCATATTTCAGAAACCTTGATGAAACATATTCTTCTAAAATTCCGTGTGGAAACATAATTGTTCTCAAACATTATTCCTTTACTACATTTTGTAAGACGGCTATTTCTGCAGTTCTGCTCAGCCTGGCAGTCTTTCACTGTTTGGGACTTCCAACCTGTTGGTTTGGGAATTGAAATTATTATGAAGCTGCCGCTTTGTTGTTAGGGCACATAGTCAATACAGAAGCTCAGAAAAGCACTAGTGATAACCCATGTTTTGACAGCTTGTCAATAATCTTGGTGTTATGATCAAAAGGGTTGTAGTAGGACTTATAACCTGTGTCAGGTGAACAGAGAGATTGACTTTATTGAGAGTAGGATTTAAAAAAAAAAAAAAAAAAAAAGTCAGCTAACTTTTATTGCTAGGTAGTAAGCCAAAGACAACAGATTGCTTGGCAAAAACACACTAAAGGTAAAATGAACAAATCTTCTGAAGTGTACAGTCAACAGGTTATTAATGGGAGAAGTAATTAGTCATTAGACGTGTTTTCCCACCTGGTCACTTTCAAAGCAAAGTGAAAATAAAATCTTCAGAGATTTACTAAATATTTAATCTTAACTGCTTTGTTTGTCTTTCACCACCACTACCACATCCCACAAGTCTTTAAGGAATACACATCGCAAAGCTTTATTAAAAAATGATCCATGTTTTGTACTTGTATATTAATATTTAAGCCAATTTCAGCCAGCACTGAATAGCCCAAGTAGACAGGACATCAGCAGTTAGAAATATCTCACAGAAACCAGAGGATTCATGGAAGAGTATAAGAATAATGAAAAATCTTTGAAATTTATATTATTTTACATTATATTTGCATTCACATCTGCCTCATGAGCCCTCATGTGCCTCAGAGTGGAAATGTCTTCTCTGATTTTCTTGAAGGATGAACTCGGAGCCAGTTTGGAGCCAGCACTGTGCCATGGTGGGCACCAGGGAGGGGATTTGAATTTCGGCTACTCAAGGCACTCAGGCCCTTACAAGTGCTTATTTGTTTTTATTGCCTTCACAGCGCATGGCCTTTCGAATCACACTCCTGCGGTCTTTTGAATCACAGCTTAATTAAGATGTCTAAGTAGCCTGAGTAAAAAGTACAAATAATACATTATACCCCACCATAATTCCTCAGAATATTGCAGCAATTTAATTACAGTTCACCCCACCCTTGTTAAACTTGGCTACAAATACTCTTGCTTTCATTAATAAGGGAATCTACATGGAGTTTTTTGTGTCTGGCTGAGGGTTTTTTTTGTGGTGAATAGTGTGTGATACTTAAGGTCTCATTCTATTTCAGTAAAGTGCTTGAAAGGCATAGTAATTAGTCAAACAGGAATCACATAAAAGGAAATTAAATAACACACAAACAGAACAGATATCTCATGGCAGCACTATGAGGGAACTGTTTCTCACATGAGAAAAAGGCCATATAAAAGGAAAATGTGAACCCAGGCTGGATCAGGCAAGGTGATTTCAGTGGAGACAAGGAAACACTGATGACAATGTCCAAGACACTAAGAAAACCTTATTGGAATATTATGTAATGTTTGGTTCAGATTGATTGGAAGAATAAAAAAAAAAACAAAAAAAAACCAAACCAAAACAAAACAAAACCATTAATAGTGGGAAAAATGCAGCGAAATGCTGCTAGGGAGGTCAAAATATGTCTTGCAAGAGTAGGCTTAAAGGTGATTCCTTGTTAATCTTAAGGGAAAAAAAAGAAAAAAAGCAATGTGTAGCATGATTCTGCTCTGTAAGTGTGATAAGAACAAACAGAAAAGGGGAAGAAGAAGGATTTAAGCTATAAAACAAAGCCAACCCTCTTGGAAGATCAGTGCAGATGGGGTCTGATGCTTCACATTGTGTCCTGCAGCTGAAGAAAAAGTAATCGGCTCAAATATTTCTGACGGGAGCGTTGCCTGACCATGCTGCATTTAGGAGAAAGCCAGGCAGGCAAACTGCCAGGGCCACTTCAGCCTTCCCAGGCAGGGAACCAAACTGCATGGAGACAGCACACCCAACAGATTCTGCTTTGCATCCATTTTCTTCCAGAAAGCCCACTTTCTGTAAAATGTTGCAAGCTTTAATTTTTGTCAACAGGCTTTTTATTTTAAAATATGATACATAAATTTAGTGTCTTATTGCTTCAGAAGACGATTAGGTTTAGTCAGCAATTTACTGTGGAAGAGGTAGAAAAGAAAATCCACCCATCAGTTGCAAACTTCTTTTTTAGGATGATAGGCTGAAATCAGTAATCTCAGTTTATACTGAAAACTTACAGGGCTCAGACAGACTCAATTAAAGCTTACTAAAACCGACAACTGTGATTATGCACAGCTCCCTGCAATACATAGATTAGCTCTCGTTGGCCTTGGAGTACCCCACTGTGTGCAGAAACCTGCTGCTTATATAGAACTAAAATGATATGATCTATCAGATCCTCCTGCATAATTATACTTCAGATGATTGCACTGAAAGACAAATCATAGAGAGGCAGCTAGCTAAACAATCAGAGTAGCATTTCTATGTGCAATTATAACTATGTGTTGTCATCCACTGCAAACGCGTAGTATCCATGTAAAAGGTAGGGATAGACAAAGGGTATAAAAATGCTTTGTAAAGTTGTACCAGTAACAGAAAATTGCCAGACTTCTGGCAGGACTATATACCCTATTCATTATTTGTCATACTGAAGTACCTTCAAGTCTGTTAGTAGAAATATGTGTAAATCCCCAAAGCTCCACAAAGCTAAGTGTAAACCATTATTTGCTCAACTATCTGAGAGGCAAATTCTGTATCGGTCATCTATCGTCATTGCTTTAAAAATGTTTTTTTTCCAACACAACTTCTAAGGAAATTGAAGAAAAAAAAATATCTCTTCTTATTCTGGTGACCATTCACAGACCAAGAATTCCAGTGTAGCTGATTGCCACAAGACAAACTGCTCTGTTTGCTGTATAAGCCATTTCTTTCAATCTGTGTCTCCAAACAGAGCCAAAGGGCTGCGTTAGGGCAAGGCCGTCACCACCCCACCGGCTGCACGGGGGTGGGAGCTGCAAGTCCCCTTCTTCTTCCCCTCTGCCTCTGCTCAACAACCCTGGCACAAAATCTGTGTGCACGACACTGCACTGCAACAGAGCAAGACCTAATTTAACGCGGGTAGGTACAAGAAATAGCTCGTGTAATGAAATGCAATTTCCTTGATTTCTCTGTGTGAGCCAGAACACAGACGCATTGGATTAGGCGCCCCCCATGACTTCTCTCAGATATGCCGTTTTACATGGCCAAGGGGTCCCTTGTAGCAAAGCCTCGATCATCCCAGCTGCCCAGCAGGCAGAGGTAGACGCGGCGTGATGCTGGGCTGCCCTGGCACG
>JMFS01066266.1:0-15119 GCA_000699545.1 Podiceps cristatus | reverse complement strand
TCTAGGTCATTGATGAACACATTAAACAGCAACTTTCTTCTTCAATAGACAGAGTTGCCTGATCTTAAGGATATCATAAATAACCAGAATAACCCAGCTGTTGTTGAGTGACAATAAGATGTCATTACCAGCTACTGCAGACAGACCTCTTGTAGCCTTGTACTGCATCTCCGCCTGACATCAGTGTGTGCTCTTAAGCAGGGGATAACAACAGTTGTCTGAAGATGTACCTAATGTAGCAACTGCAAGGGCAGAAGGACTAATGAAATGACAGAAAGAGTCTTTTGCATTTCATCTGATGTGATTGTGCCCTCCAAACTGCTGAAGCAGGTTGCATTTTTACAAACACATTGCTACACCACCATACCCCAGTACTCTCTGGGAACGTAGAAGTTATTTAGGGAAGTGTAGAAGCAATAGTACTTTAGAGAAACCCCAAAATTTCTTTCCCTTTTTGGTTTTACTCCAGGGCTTTCAGTAGTTTATGGTGAAAATACAGGAACTGATTTTCATATATGTTCCATTAATATAACTAGAATACATAGTCTAGTGTAAAGTACTGTGATTACAGTGCTAAGTTTAGCATCTTTTTAAGTATTGTTAGGAGAGTGAGACTGCAGATACACTCAGTTAGTGAATAACTGCTAATGTGTGCAGTCTCTAAGTCACAGGTGATTATTCAGCACTGAAATCATTACCTCTTTTCAAGATAAATAAAATAATCTAAAGCAGAAAACTAGAATATCACATTTTGTGGAGGCCCAGTGCTGTGTCTCTTGCTCATCCAATTGGAAGAATATTAGGTAATTTAACTAGATAGATTCAGAGAAACTGAAAAGATTAACACATCTAGCATATTGAGTCTCAAAAATTAGTTGTGTCTACACAGATTGGTTAGAATCTGGTGGAATTTCTACAAGGTATTATTAACTGATGTATTTCTCTTAAGGAAAGATTATACTATATTTTCTATCATATTCTTTCTGATTGGTGAAATATATCTCAGGGACCGTCAGAATTCTGGTAGATTCTTTTCTCTCACAACTAGAGATCAAAATTTATTAAGAACTCAGCAGAGTGAAATTCTGTGTATTACGGAAGTATATGTACACTTGGGAGAAACAGAAAACAGAATTGGAAGAAAAGGTTTGGAGCCACTGAAAGGCTTCAGATAACTGTGAAACGGTATTGTATCCTACGGTTACCTCCGAGTCCTATCCCGTTGGGGCTATGCGACATTGACACAAGACTCTGCAAATGACATGAAATCAGTTTTGACATTTAAACTTCCTGTGCACTGGGATGTTTTTATCCTAAAGACTCCAAAGGAAAAAGAGGAATAAGTGAACAAGTGGCATTGATTTTTGAGCTCAAGACTACTTATTTTCTTAATAGCTGAATAGCATGTTATAGTCCCTGGGTGTTGTACTATAGCATACATGAACCCACATTTTTTTGATCATCTGGAAGACATGCACCTACATTTGCCTAAGTGAAAAGAAGGTCTTGAAGCTGCTTGGAAAAGCTGGAAACAAGTCAGCTGTTTTTTACCATTGTTAATTTTCATCTGTACTGAAAACCCGAATCTTCATGTAATGGCCTTGCAGCTTATTGTTTCATTCAGTAAACAAATTAATTTCTACCTTGTGTAGCAAAATTTTCTTTAAACTAACTTTAATCAATTTGAATAGAAATGGGCTACATCCTTCACTGGCATAAGTAAGAGTAGTGGTCTCAGAGGCAGTGTAACAGGGTCGGTTAATATGTGGTGGGCCATTTGCCCATACCTATCTTCTGTGCCACACAGCTCAGTCAAAATGAATCAGAGACCTGGTGACTTTATCCAAAGACCTCCTAGAAAACAGCAGTAACACAAACTTCCTCATCAATGCAAAACCATCCTTGGAGAAGGAATTTAGATCATTTCTCATTCATTTTTTGGAGTGCCTCTGCCAGATCTACAGCTGGTGTTAATCAGAATAGCTGCACTTAAAAATAAAGTTAGGCTGATTTATGCCAAATACAGACATAGAGCTCCCGATATTACTTTTTGTGAATCAGATATTTGTGTAGAAGCTGGCTTGGCATCAACAATTCAGTTTTTAATCTCAGATGATAACAACTTCTAGTGATACTCACTTGGCCTTCAACTCAAGTTCAGAGGTTAAATATGTAAATAACACAACAGGTTCCCCCACTATGTTTCCTGAGTTTTAGTATGCCTTTTTTTTTTTTTCTGAGCAAAAATATTTTTCAGCAAGTCAAAATGCATCATATTTCACAGAGTTCCAGCTTTAAAAAAACATAGTGTGATGCACCTAGGAAAAAAGCAGGGCTCACAATCTAGCCAGCCTCCATAGTGACGTGCATCCTTCCTCTCTGTGTCTGTACTACCAAAATAAGTATGACATCCAGTCAACACCTTAATGTCCAAAGGATGGACTTTGGATGTCACTCTCCTGTGTTAATTTGGATAGTTTTACTCTTTCTGGAATGCCAGCTTCCTTCTTTAGAAATCCAGAAGTTTATTGAAGGATTTAGATGCTTTTAACCATATAACTAGTAGCAATATAAATCAGCAATAACAATCTATCAAATTTTTTGCTTTCAAGGACTACTTGTACATACCAGCCTTGCTTCTGAGGTCACCTGTTAAATGAAGTAAACTTTGTGCTTCACACACTGTTCAAAGACAACAGTGATCTTCTGTGTTGAGAGTAGTGCACACATATAGTGCAATTCCTTGAAAGGCTATCCTTCAGTAATCAGCATGGGGTAAAGCCATCTCTGGAAAAAGAGAAAAGGCAGGTAATAAGAAGTCAGGTCATACATTTCTGTACATTTGTGTGTGTTTCTAATGGCCGTGTACTTAGTGTGTTTAAGAGTTTAGATATTGTCTTTCCATCCAGCTTTAATGAAACAATTTTTTTAACTTAGTGTAAGCCATGACTCATGCAAAGATGGAAGACAATGTATGCAAATGGTTTTGTACTATGTATTTTTTTTCTCACCTTTCCTCCCCAAGTTTTCTTTTCTTTTTTCTCTCTGCATACGAATATAATAGAGTAATTAATCATATGATATTTTGGGTTTGACAGCTTTAGCCTCTTGAATACATTTGTATCGTCAGCCACAGATTCTTTATGCTACATCTTTTGGTTTGCTATAACTTGCCCAGTAATTCTCAGCGTCATCTACTATTCACCTCAGACAGCATTATACAGCCACTCAGGAATGATTATCTATCTGGGAAATCAATAAACTGGAGCTCTATTAATAACACACTTTATAAGGGATATGCCAAAATGACTGTCGTGTTCTCCTGTGTGAGAGCTGTCTTAACATAGAGGAAGCTGTCAGAAATCCATTAGAAATAAATCATTCTGTCACCATCATTCTGCTTTTATAATAGCGGGGTGTCAGCACCTCAATATTTCCCTCTGCTAATAGACTGGGGAGGGGGGTGGGAATAAAGTTCACCATCACCAGCAAGAGACTTTTAAAGCTTGAGTTTTGGTGTGACACAAAATGAAAGCAACAGATCAACTTATTATCTCTTGCCCCAGGGTCACTGTTACAGACTAGTGATTCAAACACACTGATTTCAGAGACATTTGGAAGCATGCCTGCTTAGTTGCAGTGGGGACTCTCAAAAAGATTCATATCCAAATAAGATTGAAAATTATTGACAGAAATAACAGCAATTTAAATTAATCCCTATCCCTGGATGTTGTATGTTTGCTCACAAAACATGATGACGCAGGATGACGTTGCATCTTGGGTAAGAGAAATGGTCTCCATCTGACCTTAGTGGTTATATATCCTGATTAAAAAACGCCCAGCTCCTCGCAATCTACACCTCTATCTTCCATTTCATGGGAGGATACAACTGATGTGTTATGATTTGCTGGTCTGCTCTGAATATTACATGACTCTCACAGCAGCCAGCTGCAATCAAGTGTGTGGGATTTTTGAACATAGCACTTAACAAGAGTTCCAGGTTGCCCTTTAAAATTAGTATTGGTAAAGGGGAATGCAAGGAAAGTAACAGCATTTCCAAGCATTCTTAGTGCTATATATGTCACAGCAGATGGCTGTAGCCTTTCAGATTTGTACTGCTCTTTTTCCACTTTTTGCATTGGTTTTCAAGACTGAGTGATATCCTGTAATTCTGATGGAAGAAAACCTGTCAGTCAGCAGGATCTTTTTATTTAGCTTATTCTCAGACACAAGAAAAAGATTATTATCATTCAGATCCATAGGTAACAGAAGCTTGTGTGTTGCTGTATAAAGCTGAATATGTGCTCTTCGTTCCTGTGGGAGAAAGATAGCTCCTTAGGCCCTTCTGTGAAAGAGGCGGGTACGGCATATCATGTGTGAGGTAACAACACCTACCACTCACATGTGGAGATCTGTTTTGCTAGGTAGATGTGTCTGCAGATCCCTGCCTGCAGGAGTTCACAATGTGAAGAGAGGAGACAAAGCTGGTTCCACTTTCTGTGTGCCAGTCTCAAGTAACTGCATGCCCCATAACTCGAGCTGTGGTGCTGTCCTGTCCTCACGTTTGCTAAAATTATACATGGAGGTTTCAAGGACTGAGAGCAGTTTATAAGGAGTTTATCTGAAGATCTGAGTGAAGTAGAGGTTTCAAAGACTTTTGCGGGCTCCAATAGGTTTTGAATGAAATGCAGAAAGTGATTGTTTTTTCTTTACTGGTAGAATTTTGTGCACAATTAACTGCTTTTAAACTTCTGAAAGTAGACAAATGACAGTTTTGTCTGTTACTTGTTATGAAGTGCAAGAGACGCTGGAACTCCAGACTCCCTGAGACACAAGACAATTGAAACAACAAAGAAAATTATCCATCCAGTGTCTATGTGTAGAAAACATGAAAATTTACATTGCAATTAGCAACCATAGATACTAGTGAAATAGCAACTTCAATAGTGGAAAGGTAACTCACATTCAGAAAGAGGGTTTCCATAGATCATTCAGTAAAATGTTTAGCCCCCAAAGTTCTTGTCCTGCTGCTAACAAGCTGTTACCTTCTATCTCTCTGTTGAGAACAGCATAGACGAGCAACCCTTTCCCATTGGGTTGCTGTGGCTTGTCTCCAGTTTCTGAAGCTGACGTGTTAGACATGGTCTACTGGCTTGGAAGTTAAGCACGCATATTTTCTCAGGCCCTGAGGTAGAGAAAACTCTGTAATATTGCACAAAGGTAGGACAAATTTGCCTCTTGCTGAAATGAGCAGTAGGAGTAGGGATTAGGAGGTTAATGATATGCAAGCTTATTTTTGCATTCACATCTATCTTCTTCAGACTTTACATACTTTCCCTCATCAGCAATAAATAATACATTCTGGGATACCACAATAAAGCTGATGTTAACTTTCATTGGTTACCTGTTTGTAGTTTATAAATCCTAGTGTAAAAAACCCTTTTAATTTACATATTTGACCTGAATTTTGGGACAGAAGTAAGTTAATATTTTGTTAATCTTTGTGTTTATATAGATTTTATTAGCTTTAACAGTTTGGGGAATTTTGGACATCTCTGCTTGCTAAAACATTTACAGGTTTGCTTTCTCTGCCTCTGAATATTTAAAGAAACACTATTATTCCTTACAGGCAATAACAAGTTCACAAATATCAATGTTTTATTTTTACTGCACTTCACAAGGATCTGTGAGACATGAGAAGAAAGGCCTTTTTTCTCTCTCCTTTATCCTTTTCTTTTTTTTCTCCTCTTTTTTCCTTTTTTTTTTTTTCTTTTTTTTTTTTTTTTTTTTTTTTTAATTGCTGCATCTCATTAGAACTCTTGGTACAAAACGTCTTAATGACATGACTGATATGGCAAATTAAAATCTTTGAGCTATTTTTCCCCCCACTGGTTAACAAAAAATTGTAGAAGCCTGACAAGTTCAGAACCTGCTCAAGGTTATTATTTACATTGGATGTTCGTAATTTTTTTTTTTTTTTTTTCTTTTTTTAAATATAAGCATATCTTACTTTGTACAGAACTCTTTTAGGTATGAATGGGACTACTCAAAGTAAAATATTGCTTAGTTGAACTATAAGAACACATTTTGTTATATGCAACCTAGAACTTTGAGAAAATCTGGTTTTGTTTGTTCCCTTGTTACTTCTGTTACTTAAAAAAATGTAGAATTGTCATAGGACTTCTGCTCTTTAGAGCTTTACTACAGAGAATAAAGGAGACATCTGTGCATTGCTTGGGAGTGTTAACCCTGCTCTGTTCCCAGGAGAGAGGTGCTGCTATTGACATTTAGGCTGAAGTCTCTAAAGGAAATATCAGTTTGTGCAGAGGTAGAAAGCAAAGATGCTTGAAAATGGAGCAAAGTAAAAAGAAAGAATATTAGTATTCTCACAGAAGAACACAGTAGAAGTTAAAAACAGACGCGATGAATGAGAGGGAAACTGTAGCTGGACAATAATGGGTAGGATGATAAGTGAATTGGATTTAGAGGGGTGTGAGCACATGGGTGCACGTGTGTGTGAACATGCCTGTGATTAAATTAATGGTTTGTTTCTTGCCTGAAGCCCTAATTAATTGCCACAATTTTGGAGGAAGGAAGCTCAAGAAGAATAGTCCTTTAGTTTAGTTGATATTAAGTATATGCAGTTTGTCATTGTGTCTTCAACACGAAACTGACATTTTACAGTGTGTCACAGTTTGTATGGGAAGGTAGTAAGTCTTATTAGCCCACTTGATGGAGCTGGAAAATAAACAAGCCTTCAGGCACACTAGTCTGTTAAGTGTTCCATCACCAATATGCCTATAACACCCTATTTTATTTCTAGAAACCCAGTAAATTGGGTTTACCAACTATTATTTAAAACAAAATATCTACAACATATGTATTTGCAACAAACTACTGAGAGTTGGCATGTAGTTTATTGCTTAAAATGGTATTAGAAGGTATTGAAAGAAAGGTATTTAAAATAAATAACTCATATAAAGCTGCTACACAGGGTGACAACTCTGGAAATTGATTGTCTGTGCAGCCCTGTGGGAAATTTTGTCTACATTTCTTCTCCTGATTTCATTAATAGAAATATTATAAGTCTGGTTAAAACACTATTTTTTTTTTTTTTTTCAAATTAGGAAAAAGTAAGACAGTTGTGTTTTTTTTTTTTTTTTTTTTTTTTTTTTTTTTTTAATTGAAATAGCTGTCAAGAGCTCCATACTCGATGATCAAAAAGAGTTTTAAGGTACTTGCTGAAAAGCCTATATCAAAAGTTCCTGTACAGACGCAAATCATGCAATAAGGGCATTTTAGATCTCTGCCTCTGTCATGCCAACTGAACAAGAGAAAAACCTTGGTAGGATCTCCCATGTACACAAGCTTCCACTTACACAACCAAGTCAGTGGTATTATGACTTTGGTCTTACACAATAAAACTTTAGATGTGGATCTCAGATGTTATTAAAAACATGCAAGGGATTGTTCAAACTATTGAACAGATGGAAAATAAAGTTCTTGGATAATGACTTATCCAAGGTAATCGCAAATAATACTTAAAAAATCATGTGTTTCCCACCAGTATTTGTAACCTGTTTTATCTTCAAACATAGAACAGATGTCTCATATTACATAATTGAGATCCTGACCATTTGTCATGTAAAGTACATTATTAATATAGAACAATAAAGCTGCTTTTGTCTATATATTATGTTAAATCTGCTTCCCTTCTTAAGACTTCATACTTCAAGTTACATTTTACTTAAAATATTACTACTTCAATCCCACTCCCCCAAAAATTGTTGATCTGAAAACTAAACCATTTGTGTGCCAACTGGTATGAGTTATTCAAAGTGAGTGAATTAAAGGAGCATGTGAGCTACCTCAGAACTAAAGAGTGATTTGGGATAATTCTGTTGAAATCCGACATTCTTTTTGCCTGAAAATTGGTGTATTGTTATCAAAATCCATACAGATCTTAGTTTTTAGGGTCACATCCTCACAGATGTAGAAGCTCCAGAAGCTCCACTGACACTCAAGACTAAGCTGATTCTGTATTGCTTTAGGATCTGGGACAATCATGGTTGTTACGGAAGTAAATTATGTTTCAGAGCCTGAAAACTGGCAGGAAGCAGCCTTTAATATATAGTACACTTAAGAAAGCAACAAAAACCGCACCATGTACGCACACCAAAATGGAAATCTGGAAGCAAAACCAAACCTCAGAAACTATGAAAATTCTGAATTAAACCTGCCTTAACAATTTTATTGTGTCTTCCTTGGCATATGCATATGACACAAACTAAAGTGTTGCATTATCCCCACCCACTTGTTCACTCCTTCAGAACAAATGGTAGTAAAAAACCCTGGGTTGCTATGCTGCATTTTGTTCTTTTCCTCATAAGTCAGTGTGTGGTCCAAGTCTTGTTTTCCACACGTTGTTAGGATGTTCCCCTGACGACAGATTTATTCATCTCCTCCTCATACCTGAGTGCTTCAGTGATGAGTAGTCCGTTTATCTTCACAGTGCCCTTGGGAGGTGAGATGGTGTTACAGCCATTTTAGCAACCACATCTGAGAGCACAAGCCTTTTTTTCTTTTTTCTTTTCTTTTCTTTTCTTTTCTTTTCTTTTCTTTTCTTTTCTTTTCTTTTCTTTTCTTTTCTTTTCTTTTCTTTTCTTTTCTTTTCTTTTCTTTTCTTTTCTTTTCTTTTCTTTTCTTTTCTTTTCTTTTCTTTTCTTTTCTTTTCTTTTCTTTTCTTTTCTTTTCTTTTCTTTTCTTTTCTTTTCTTTTCTTTTCTTTTCTTTTCTTTTCTTTTCTTTTCTTTTCTTTTCTTTTCTTTTCTTTTCTTTTCTTTTCTTTTCTTTTCTTTTCTTTTCTTTTCTTTTCTTTTCTTTTCTTTTCTTTTCTTTTCTTTTCTTTTCTTTTCTTTTCTTTTCTTTTCTTTTCTTTTCTTTTCTTTTCTTTTCTTTTCTTTTCTTTTCTTTTCTTTTCTTTTCCTCTTTTCACAGCACTTTCACATTGTTCAGCATCTTTACCACTGTTTAACTTCAGTTCAAAGGTGAGTGATTATCTTGACCTCAAAATGAGACCCTGCTAATTCATGCTGTGTATTAGGAAACTGAGAAGGCAGAGCAACGGTTGCTGTGAACCATCAATTAAAATAACTTGGTTAGCATCACTGAAGAGATCTGGAGGGGAGGGAGAGGGAAAGGCAGCTCTGTGTAATAGCATTCTGCTGTCTTTTAAAGAGACTGTGTTCCCCTTCACCGGCTGGTAACCATGGTGCTGCTTTCCAAAAGAAAAAATACTCTGTAAAAGTTTAACTGCATCTAGATGAGAAGTTAATATTTTTGTACAAATGAGATCAAATGCCTGTTGTGGGTGACACTGACAGTTTTTTTACATGACACCCATTTAAAATGGGTGTCAGACATAAAATGGCACTTATTCGTACCCTGGACTTGGTGTTGGCTACCTTTCTTATTATGAGAGCTATCTGTATTGGATCCCTTTTGAAAGAGCATGTGGGATGGGTTGGCCAAGAACGTGGTGCCCATCACTCTGCTGGGACCCCAGAAGCAATACAAGATTCCCTTTTCGCATATGCACATGGAGGCTGTCATGGAAGGTGCTTACCAAGGGATGTGACCAAACTAGCACTGATGCTTACAGTTACCTTGTTCTGGGCTCAAGGTCAGGCAAGAGTTTCTTTCTGAAAGCTGCCTTTAACATTTCACTGAGAGCTCCTGCTGCTGTTGGATCGCATTTTCCTCCCAGGCATAGGTAAACACATCTGTTGCAATTAAAATCAACAGGGTTGCATCAGGAAAAGGGGGGTGGGGAGGGGGAGGGAAACAGGGAGAGGGAGAGAGGGGAGAAATGTAGTCTAGCACTTATAAACTCCTTTTTATCTTACAACAGGTTTTTCAATAAGCAAACATAAAGGGAGAGGGGTGAGAACTACTGTAGCTGATAAGATTACTCTAATTAAATTTAATTAATCTACTCTAGCACTGCAGTATTTAAAATTCAAACTAATTTAATAAATACATTAATCACACTGGTTAAATAGAAATGAATAGGTAATTCAGTATGCCCTTCATTTTCAAGAAAAGTAGCTCCACTTTAGAAGGGACAGCCAGCCAGCAGGAAGACCTGGATAAGATGGAAGAGTAGGCTAACAAGAACCTTATGAAGTTCAACAAGTTGAAGTTCTTGCTCCTGGGAAAACATAATCCAGAAGTGCAGCCAAGGCTGGGATCTACCCAGCTGGGGAGCAGCATTCTGGAAAGGGACCTGGGAGTCCTGGCACACAGCAAGCCCAGTATGAGTGAAGAGTGTGGCTGCTGCAGCAAAGCGAGCCCTCGGGGTGCTGGGTTGCATCAACAAGGGCACCACCAGCAAAGATAAAGATGTCATTATCCCACCCTACTCAGCACTTGTCAGGGCACGCCTGGAATACTGTGTTCAGTTTTTGTCCCCGCTGTGCAAAAGAGATGTGGACTGACTGGAGAGAGAAGGCCCAGAGAAGGGCCACAAAGATGATCAAAGGACGGGGAAGCCTGCTGTATGAGGAAAGGCTGAGAACAGGGCTTGTTCAGCCTTAAGAAAAGTAGGCTTAGGGAAGACCTTATCACCATGTGCCAGTATTTAAATGGTGGCTAAAAGGAAGGTGGAGACTCCCTTTTTACAAGTAGTCTCATGGAAAAGAGGAGGGGTAATGAGTACAAGATACTCCTGGGGAGATTCCAATTGGATACATGAGGAAAATTTTTCACAATCAGCCATTGCAATAATCTCCCCAGGGAATTGGTGGATTCCGCAATGTTGGATACTTTTAAGATTTGGCTGGACAGGGTGCTGGGCCATCTTGCCTAGACTGCTTTTACCACGAAAGGTCAGAACAGATGATTCTTGAGGTTCTTTCCAACCTGGTATTCTATGATTTGATGATTAAATCTTTTACTAAAGTATACACCTAGGATAGAGGATACTGAGGAGAAATATTACATTTGTCAACATTTCTGGCCTCTCTAAAGTCCTCATGGTTAAGAATTGCTTTTCTAGAGCAGTACTGCTCAGACTTTTTTTACTGAAGGACCACTTCACCTTTAAAATACAATCCATAGACCTTCTCCCCAGTATTGTTTGGTAGCTGGAAGGGAAGGTAATTAATAGATTATTTAGCATTTAGGTATTACAAAATTCTTCTTTGTACAAAAATGTAATGTGCTGTTATGATTAAGAATGATGTAGTTAAGCCTCCTCATGATTAAACAAAATAAAGTGACCATATATCTGTCTTCAGAAACTGGTATATATTGTCAACTTCCCGTGTGTATGTATTTTTTCTTCTTTTTACTTTTCTTCCTAGTTCATTCATGAGCTTTTTGGGAGGGGAATTAATCGATTCATCAGGCTCTTTGGGTGACCACCAAAAGACTGAACAGTGTTGTTTTAGAGAATTGATCTCTACCATTACATTTTTATGTGTGTATGAATCCAAATACTGGATTTGGGTGGAATATTGATGTAACAGTCCGCTGGAAAGAACGTGTGCTAATGTGTATTACTCTTACATTCAAAACCAACCTAGATATTTAAATCTAGTTCTTCAGTCAATAAAAGTGACTAAATCCTGTTGTTTTAATGCAATTTATGAAGTAGATCTGGTCCATCAGATAATAGCTTCTGTTGAAAGCTGGTGACTATGCCTATTCTATTCTCAATGTAAGTTCTGCTTTGCATCCTTCAATCCTGTACTTGCACTGTAAAAAACAATGGGTATTTTGGCTGACTCTGCTTGTACATTTAAGTTTCCTTCCAAGGAAAGTAGGGTACATATACAAAGCTTCTCAAAAGTAGTAAAGACTTTGCTTCATCTCCATATATTTTATAACTAGGTGGTGGAATGACTTGCTTTAAACCTGACAGATAGCAAAGGAAAACTTTTTCCTTGCAGGAGGATATATTGAAATGAATCAGAAAAACCTTAATATGTGGCATGAAATAAATGAACGTTAGGGTTAGGAGTTAATTCTAAAAAATTCTTGTTGCCCTGAAAGGAAAGAGACTTTTGGCTTTCAGTACTTATTACAGACATAGAATTATAGATACAGGTTTTCACAATAAGTGTATGTTCCATGGTCCACTTCCACTAGGATCATATCAGCTCCCTGAGATTTATGATGGAATCATGTTATTGCATTATGTTAACATCAGAGATACAGATTAACTTATGATCTCGTGACTCTGAAGGCAAGGAGGAAGAAGAGTGGTTAATCAGAGAATCACAGAATCATGGAACACTATGGGCTGGAAGGGACTTTTAAAGGTCATCCAGTCCAAGCCCCCTACAATAAGCAGGGACATCTTCTACTAGATCAAGTTGCTCAGAGCCCCGTCCAGCCTGATATTGAATGTTTCCAGGAATGGGGCTTCTACCACCTCTCTGGTGAATCTCTTCCAGTGCCTCACCACCCTCACTGCCTCACTGTGAAAAATTTCTTCCATATATTTAGTCTGTATCTCCCATCTTTTAGTTTAAAACCGTTCCCCCTTGTCCTATCACAACAGGCCCTACTAAAAAGTTTTTCCCCATCATAGAGGCCCCCTTTAAGTACTGAAAGGCCGCAATAGGAAGCGCCGGCAACTTTCTCTTCTCCAGGCTGAACAGCCCCAACTCTCTCAGCCTGTCCTCAGAGGTGCTCCAGCCCTCTGACCATTTTTGTGGCCTCCTCTGGACCTGCTCTTACAGGTCCGTGTCTCTCCTGTGCTGATGCCCCAGAGCAGGAGGCAGCACTGCAAGTGGGGTCTCACCAGGGCGGAGCAGAGGGACCTCACCAGGGTGGAGCAGAGGGGCAGGACCACCTCCCCCAACCTGCTGGCCACGTTTCTCTTGATGCAGCCCAGGATAGGGTTGGCTTTCTAGGCTGGGAGAGCACATTGCTTGCTCATGTCCAGCTTGTAATCCATCAGCACCCCCAATTCCTTCTTGTCATTCTTGTCATGGCTGTTCTCAATCCCTTTATCCCCCAGCCTGTATTGATACCAGGGGCTGCTCTTACCCAGGTACAGAGTGTCTCACTTGGCCTTGTTGAACCTCATAAGGTTCACCTGGCCCCACCTCTCAAGCCTGTCCGGGTCCTTCTGGATGATTTCCCATTCCTCAGGCCTGTCTACCACACCACTCAGCTTGGTGTCTGCAAACTTGTACTTGATCCCTGTGTCTATGTCATTAACGACGTTGTTAAACAGTGCTGGTTCCAATACAGACCCCTGAGGGACACCACTTTTCACCGATTTCCATCTGGACATTGAGCCATTGACCACTGCCTTCTGGATGTGACCATCCAGCCTATTCCTCATCCACCAAACAGTCTGCCATCAAATCCATAACTCTCCAATTTAGAGAGAAGGATGTTATGTGGGACCATGTCAAAGGCCTTACAGAAGTCCAGACAGATGACATCAGTAGCTCTTCCTTTGTCCACTGATTTAATTGCTTCATCACAGAATGCCACAAGATTAGTCAGACAGGACTTGCCCTTGGTGAAGCCATGCTGGCTGTCTCAAATCACCTCCCTGGCCTCCATGTGCCTTAGACTAGCTTCAAGGAGGATCTATTCCATGGTCTTGCCAGGCACAGAGGTGAGGCTGACAGGTCAGTAGTGCCCAGGGTCCTCTTTCCTACCCTTTTAAAAAATAGGGGCAATGTTTCCCCTTTTCCAGTCCTCAGGGACTTCACCTGACTGCCGTGACTTTTCAATTGGCATGGAGAGTGGCTTTGGTAATAACACAACCAACCTTTTCAAATATCATGGAGAGTGGCTTGGCAACTACCCCAGCCAATTCCCTTGGGACTCTGGGATGCATCTCAACAGGTCCCATAGACTTATCAGGTTCCACAGGTGGTCATGAACCTGATCTTCTCTTACAGTGGGAGGCACTTTGCTTCCCCCAGTCCCTGTCTTGCAGATCATCCACTTGAGAGGTGTGGGAAGAGAGGTTGCCAGTGAAGATTGAGACACAAAATTAGTCGAGTACCTCAGCCTTCTCCTTGACTGTTGATACCAGTCTGCCACTCCAGCTCATCAGGGGGGGATACACTTTCTTTCTTCTTCCTTCTCTGGCTGACGTACCTGTAGAAGCCCTTCTTGTTATTCTTTATATTCCCTGCTAACTTCAGCTCTAGCCACACCTTGTCCTTCCTGGCCCCATCCCTACACAACTGGGCAGCATTCCTATACTCTTCCCAGGTTAACAGGCCCTACTTCCACAGCTTGGAGTTCTGCTCTTTAATCTGATGGAAGCCTTGAATACAGTTATTAGAGTCTAGTAGAGACGTTATTGCCTCTAGGTAAATCTGGTTCCTGCTGCAGAGGAACAGTATAGTATGCAGCATTGGTTCAGTCTTGCGCATCATCTGACTGGAGTTGATAGATGTAAAAATATACTTATACATCTTGAGACAACTCCAGGATTCTAAGAAGTCAGAGTTTAAACATCAGGCTAAAGGAAAGCATTTATTTAATACTTATCCATAGATAGGCATTTAAATGTTTCAAAACAATTCAGTAACTCTGGAAATCAGCAGTATTGCCACTACTGTTGGGAACTGCAAACGACCCTGTCTTTTAAGGGAAATAATTCTGTGATTATGAGATCTGTTATTGTCCTAGCACTTCTTTTGTGTAGTCTGAACACCCAGCTGCGGCTGAGGGCTCTGAACAGGTGTCCTGGTTTCAGCCAGGATGGAGCTAGTTTTGTTTTCTTGAGCTCCTGTGTTTTGGATTTAGAATGTGAAAAATGCTGCTATTGTTCTTTGTTGCTGAACGATCAAGGACATTTTGCAATTTCCTAAGTTTTGCTGATGTGCAGGTGCAAAAACTTGGGAGGGCACAGCCGGAATAGTTGATCCAAACTGGCCAAAGAGAGTATTCCATACCATAGACGGCATGGCCGGTATAAGTGAGGGTCAGCCATTATCCCCTGGCTCTGGTTCCTTGTTTGGTTCATTCATGTTCCCTTCTTGTTACATTATTTTTGATTTATTTCCTTTGGGCTGATTTGTTTGTGTGTTTGGTTGTTCCTTCCCTCGCTCGCTCTCTCTGGAACATGCTGTTCTGGGA